>ML788103.1:88865-108206 GCA_009831015.1 Picea engelmannii
TAATCTTATTTACCCAATTACATAAATTTTATTATTTCAT
Source organism: Picea engelmannii (assembly GCA_009831015.1). Taxonomy (NCBI): domain Eukaryota; kingdom Viridiplantae; phylum Streptophyta; class Pinopsida; order Pinales; family Pinaceae; genus Picea; species Picea engelmannii. The sequence goes on from ML788103.1 coordinate 88,906, forward strand.
ATATTTTTAATTAATTCTAAATATTTATTTTACTTTAGTTTTATTATCTAATTTATTAATGATTATTTAGATAAATTTAATCTATCTACATGTATCAAGTTTTTTTGTTTTCTTTTTTAAAGTTTGAACTTGGATACCAACTCTTGAGTTAATTAATGAATGGTTTACCACTTTAAATTATATTTTTAAGATTTTTCTATTTTAATAATTTTTTTTTTACTAAACCCATGAGTTCAAATGAAACAATTTCTTTAGTTGATTGAGATTATGACTTTCTTACTTTCAATGAATTTATTAAAAATAATTTTGGGTTAAGGATTGGTAAGTGAGTTCTTGTGAGTTATATTAATGACTTAGGATTGTAAGGTGTAGTCGTTATGTTTTTTATGGTATGCTTATGTTATGTTATGAAAAGGTATATACTAGCATAGATCCATTTTAAATCCACATCTATCAAACATCTAGAGGGGTCAAATTTATTAAAGTGTAATTTTTTTTATCATTTCATTTAATTCTTTCATATTAAATGATTAAAAAAATTACACTTTAATAAATTTGATCCCTCTAGATGCTTTATAGATCGGAATTTAAGATGAATCTATGTTGGTTTAATATTTCATATGTTGTCATGTACATGTGTGTGTGTGTGTGACTATGCATGTAATTGTTTTGTTTTTCAATTTAGCCAACTTTATTTTTACTATTGTTATATTTTATTAGACTTTAATTTTTCTAAATGTTTAATGTAATGTTATATAATCTAACATAAAGCTAATGTGACAACATATTCTCCATACTAAGGTATAAAGAACCTAGCTACTCTCAATGCAATAAAATGAAAAAAAAAGAAAAAGATAATATCCATCAAAAAGTAATTTCAAACAACAAAAAAAACTACAATAATTTTTTTTTTAACAGAAGAAATTGGGAAAAGATACATTAGAGGTGTGGAAGAATCCACTGTTTTAAAAAATAAAAGTTCATTATAGACCTTTGAGAGATTCCACTTAGAGAAAACGTATTGAAAATGCAGGGTGCATTTTTGTAACAATATCATTTTCTGTTGCAGCCCCCTTTTCTAACAAAATTTATGAGGATATAGTTCCCTGGATAACTTTGGTAGAAGATTTCATTAATACAAATTGTAAGACAAAACATTAAAACACCATAGTTTAACTACCCTTTTCCAGTTTGACGTGTTTCATTTCCAACATAGTTTCCGGATGCAGCTCATTCAAGTCTGGAATCTAGTTTACTGATGTCGATTGTTCATTCTTGGAATGTTCCTGTTGCTCTCCCGGGTTGCTTGGTGGTTTTTGTGCACCTTCCAGTTGATCTAATCTCCTTTGCATTGCCTCCATTTTTATGCGGTTTTCCTTTAACTGGATTCTATGGGCGTAGCTCTCGTCCTGAAGCTTCTTGATCACATGTCTATGCTGGGACAATGTTTCAAGTTCAAAGGCCTTGTTGGCACCAATTTCTCCAAGTTGGAGTCTAATCTTGATGCAACTGTCACACTCCTCTTCAATTGGATCCTCATCCCAATTCCCTAAGTCCGCTGAGACTCCTTTACCTTTCTGCATTGGTGCGTATTTTGAAGAAACTTCGAACCTGAAGTTGCCTCGGTATTTCAGTAGGAGATGGTTCAAAACCCACGGGATGAGCAACAAGAAAAGAGAGAAGTGATCACATTCCTTCAACAGGGAAACAAGAGAGGTCAAAGGTGACAGGTTGAATGAGGAGATGGAAAAGAGGGAGCCCAGGATCCAGGGATCCAAGAGGGGGGGGCTCGGGACAGGTCTACTGAGGCTTCTGGGGGGGAGAATGATAAGAAGAGAGAAGAATGAGTGAGAAAATCAAGATATAATTCGAAGAGGGATGAATGAAAAGAATCTGTATGCCTAGAATAAAAGAAGGAGCAAATGAATTTACCCATTCTACCAATATTCTAAATGTACATAGGCTCAAGGATGGGGCCATAACCTCCCATGAATCCATTAATTTGATGAACGTGTTAACCTGCTTGCTCGTTGGAATTTCCCTATGAACAGTCTCATCAAACTCCATGAACCCGGGCTTGGAGGTGTTGTTGACGTCGAGAAGGTGAGTAAGTTGTGTGGTAGGGATTTCTCGTACCTTATCCATCCTCTTATAGTCCTTGGTGATAGAAAATCCCACGCTGAAGGAATGTTCATCTGAGCTTTCCACTTCATGATTACCCTACTTATGTCATTAGCCTCTAGTTCCCTTTGGGTGATGTGTCTTGATCTACCTTGCCACATGCTTATTCCTATGATGCCCTTCTTCACATGTTTGAGAGCTAGATCCTCTCCATCTCTGCTGACGACACGACTCCTCTGCTTGGCTGGGCATGTTCTCCAATAACCAAGGTCCCCACCCCCACTCATTTTCACATTCTCTCCCCACTTGGTTTTTCTTGAGCTAGCGACTTGAGGAGCCCGGGCCCCTCTCTTGTTCACGTGTCTGTCACTTCTGCTTAAGGCCGCGATGAAGCACCTCCAAACACCTCCCTCAATTTTTCCATAATGGCACTGGGTCATATGATGCATTAGAATAGGGGGGATGATGTTACCACTCCTTCCACACTTAAGGATCCAAGCGTTTTCCCAATGGCTGCATTCGCCATTTTATCTACTTCTTTGTTGTTTTCTCTCATTATGTGGTAGAAAGGTATCTTGATGTCTTGATATTCCACTCTTATTCTATCCATTATCTATTTTAGCCTTAAATCTCATGGGTTGGACCCATGGACCATCATTTTTATTATAATTTTGGAGACTCCAAGGGCATTCAGCTCTCGGATTTGTTGATTCTAGGAAAGTTGAATGCCTTTTAGCAATGTGTAGGCCTCGGATTTGTTGTTAGTATCTGCCTCAAGATTCCAATGATATTTTAGGGATCTTTTTCCTCTAGCTTCGAAGAGAATCCCCGCACCTGCCTCCCCTAAAAAACTATGGTATTACAAAGAGGAGAAAAAAGGAAAAAAAGTGCATGATTATTTAACCTTGACATTAACCCTTTAAAAGTACTACCTTCTCTTGCCCATACTTTCTTACAGATGTGTGTCAAAATTCAAACTGTTACAATCTCGAAAAGACACTAAATTTAGTGAAAGAAAAGGTCTTGACTTAAATATATCATTTTTAATGTGCTAAGTTTATATTATTTTCTATGTTAAATTTCTTATTATTATGTGAAAATGTCAAGGAAAATATTACAATATTGTTTACATGTTAGATGACTAAACTACAGAATAAATTTGCTTAAAAATAATGTGTTTAACTAGTCAAATTGTCAACTTATGTTAATTAATACTTAAGGAAAAAAAACTAATCAATAATTAAATAATAACACACACACACACACACACACACACACACACACACACACACATATCATATTTTATGTACCAGTTTCTCATTCTTCCAAGAAATTTAACCGATGAAAACAAGCAATAAAGAACACAATTATACTATTTGAGAAGAGAAAACTCATGTCATAGAGATCGATGTTCTTATAAAGAATAACTCACCAATCAAGGTACCACATTGGAAACCTATCACTCTCCTCTCCACATGGGCATTTCCCTCCCACATCCTTCTCAACAATGATGATGATGATGATGATGATGACTAACGTCCACTGAGACCGAATTGGTCCATCAGACCTTAAGAGGGTAAGGGATTACTTGCAATTCTTTATAATTTTGTTTATGTGCTTGAAAATCATAAAGAGAAACTTTCCTACATCACCATAGTTTTGTTGACTTAAAAGTTTAGGAAGGTTGGTAGTGTGACAAATATTTTAAAATTGAGATCTAATCTAGGTATAGGCTAGACAATATAAGAGAAAGTGTTTTTCATCTTCAACCTTCTTAGTGTCACAAAGGTGACACACTCTTTCATCACATGGCATTTTAGGAATTGACCAACGCCTAGTTTCACTATGGAGCTCGTGAGAATTTGTTCTTATCTTAGCAAGGCTTATTTTTTTCTTTACATTTGTCAAAACAAAGAGATAATTTTGATCTTCTAGATTAGGGTTGATTACATCCTTATAATACCTTAATTTTATTTTTCCTCTAACTCTTTATCACACCAAATTTTCTCCTCAAGTTTTGATTTAATGATATTTTTAATGGTATCTTTATTCTGAAAAATAGTTTCTTCCATTATTCCCCAATAGCTTAGCCAAGACTGGGCATATTTATGTCATCCTTTCTTGAGTCGACAATGGTTACGATTGGATTTTGAAACAATTTTAGGAATCCTATTTTATTCCATGTTGTTTAAATTGTTTTTATTCATTAGGTATCTAGTCATAGTCATGTTCTCAATGGGAAAAAGGATTACCTATAAGAGGAGGATTGGATATGGCATATTTCCTTTAATTTTGATATTATAGGTTATGCAATTATTTTGATTTTCTCTATCTTTGTCAAGGATTCATGAGAGATATTGCATCCCCATACTTCACATCCATATAGAATAATAGTCATAACAAGAGTCTTAAAGTGGAGTTTCTTCTTATCCCATATCCAAAGATCGGTCAAGATTTAAAATTGTTTTCAATCCCATAATAAGCTTTCCATCCCCCAATAATCAATTTTTCAATGCTATAATTCCAGTTGATCTTGTGGTGAATATCAATTACAAAATATTTGCATGAAGTCACTTCCTCCAAGTTATTGTTGTCATATAGGAAGGTATCATAAGTGATCTTATTGGATTTAATGATTATGACCTTAGTCTCGTCGGTATTAACAGTCACACCCATATTGGAGAAAAAATCCTTGAGGATTCTTTGTTGGTTTTCAAGATCATGGGGACTCCATGCCATAAGAACGATATCATTAGTGTAAAGAATAAGATTGATGAATATACCAGTGAGAGTAGGGCCGACACAACCTACTTCTTTTAAGAGTTTTTCTAACTTGTCAATGTATATGCCAAAAATGGTAGGGGACAAGGGACAACCTTTCTTAACTCCAATATTGTAGTCAGACTCTTTTGTCGAGCCCTTAGTGTTATTAAACTTGGAAATAATGTTCCCATACAACCTTCTTGCAACAACCCTCAACTCAAAAGGAACTTTTATCTCTTCCAACCTATTCTAAAGGTTTTTCCTGGGGACTGTGTCAAACACTTTTCTAAAGTCAACAAAACAACAAAAAATATTGGTTTTAGTATTGCGAAACTCCTTTGAAATGATCCTAAATGTAACAAGATGGTCCACAGTTGAATGATATCTCCTAAACCTGGCCTAGCCTTTAGCTCTTTTAACGTGACTTTATAGCCAAAGGCTAATATTCTTTTCCAAAATAATTCCATAAATCTTGGCTAAAATGGGGCTAATCATAATGGTCCTATAATTAGAGGCAATGTTTCTATCCTGATTTTTAAAAATAGGAACAAAGATATTTTGCACCTACGGTTTAAGGAAGCCCTGCTAGACTGCTAATTTGAAGAGCTTTTGTATGTGAGGGATGAGGATGGGCCCTTTGATTTTAAAAATTTCAGATTGATAGCCTTCAATGTCCTTATCTTTCCCATTTGCAAGTTGCTTAACCCCGAACTCTATGTCATCCAATGAAAAAAATTCATCCTCTCTAGAGACAATAGGAATGTTGTCCATGACATTAGGGAACTCGTATATACTTTTAAGGTAAGAATTTCATTCCATTAAGAGAATCATATTATTTTCTTCAGTATTATGGATTATAATTTTCCTTCCGAATTTCTTAGGATCAAGCTTAGATAGTTGTGAAAGATGTTTTTTTCTTTTATTGATATAGTACATTTTTTCTCTTTTAATTAAGGATTTGCAAGTATTGATCTTATCAAGTTTTAGGGACTCAATAGAAGCATCCCTAATGACTTTCCTAACAATTTTACATTCTTTATCATACTAAGGGTTGATCATTCTATTATTCTTTTTACAGGACATCTCAAAAGAGAACTTGTTAATAGAAGTGGAAAGGGTAGTTGTAAAATTATGATAGAGGTCTTTAATGTTGTCCTTATAAGTTAGGAGATGTAATAAGGGGGTTCAATTCGCCAATACCGCATTTAATCTATAAGGAATGAACACTCTTTTTTTGTTTGCTAGTTTGTCCATGACCTGCGGGACTAGCCTGTGTCTAAGAAACCGCGACCCAGGGGCATCGAAGCCATCGAAATCACTCGAGGATCGCACCCGGCCTGAGCCACACTAACCCTTAACATGGCTAGATTTTTTGTCCCCGCAAGTTTCGAACCGATGACTTTAACATCACATAGTGCCTTAAACATGAAGGGAAAGGTGTATAATTTTGAAGAGCATAAGGTGAGGTTTATGATTATTAAAAGCTCATTTTATAATAAGATTTTAAAAGGATGTATCAACATTACATGAAAATTTTAGGAAGTCAATATTCTTGTAATGGGTTTTGGTGGGATATCTCTTTTGGATCGATTTCTAAATTTTTTACATAAATATTTAAAATTATTCAAATTAATTTATTAAATTATTAAAATAATAAATTAATTATCATATAAAAATTAATTTTTTATTAAAAATTATATCTTTTAATATGTATTTAGAATATTAAACTAATTATAATAAAACATTTATTTTTTTTTATTTTGAATTTTTTTTTTATAAAAAATATGAAAACTTTTCAAATTTTCAATTAAACTATCATTCTATTATATTAATTATTGCCATTTCAAAATTATTAACATAAAAAGAATTCATAATTTTTTAATATTTACATTTTATCTTTACTAGAAATACTAGAAATAGGTACTAAATGATATCAATCTTACTATATTTCACTCAACTTAATATAACACTATTAAAATGGATAATCTTATTATGTATTTAAATGGTTGGTTGATAAAATACACTACCAATCTTCTTAATCTCTTAACTCAACAAAAGTATGGTAATCTTGAAAAGCTTCTTTTAATGCTTTTTTATCACATAAACAAAATTCTAAAGAATCTCAAGTAATCACTTACCCTCTTAAGGATGAATAGACCAATTCGGTCTTAGTGGATGTTCTTTGTCATCTTCGTCATTGTCGTCGTCGTCGTCGTTGTCGTCGTCATCATCGTTGTCTTCGTCGTCGTCATCACCATCACCATCACCATCACCATCACCATCACCATCATCATCATCTTCATTTTTTTTAATTATAATAAAGAGAAATCAACTTTGATAAGACAAACACTTTCTCTCAAATACACATATATACATAAAATTTGTATATCTATTAAAATTTGAACTTAAATACTAACCTTTGAGTTAACTAATAAATGGTTTACCACTTTAAATTATATTTTTATGATTTTTCTATTTTAAATCATTTTTTTTAAATGAAACCCATGAATCCAAATGAAGCAATTTATTTAGAGTATCGTTCTCAATTAATTTATTAAAAATAATTTTGATTTTGCTTCGATGGTTATTTAATTTATTTTAAAGTATAATTATTTTGTATGGTACTTGAACAATGAGTTAATTGATTGCAAAAATGTGAAATGGAAGTACTGGTAAGTGAGTGCTTATGAGTTACATTAATTACTTAGGATTGGGAATGTATTTTTTTTTAATGAAACCCATGAATCCAAATGAAGCAATTTATTTAGAGTATCGTTCTCAATGAATTTATTAAAAATAATTTTGATTTTGCTTCAATGGTTATTTAATTTATTTTAAAGTATATTTATTTTGTATAGTGCTTGAACAATGAGTTAATTGATCATAAAAATGTGAAATAGAAGTACTGGTAAGTGAGTTTATGAGTTACATTAATTACTTAGGATTGGGATTGTATATTGTAGTTTTTATGTTTTTTTTATGATATGTTTATGTTATGAAAATGTATATATAAGTATAGATCTATTTCAAATAAAGATGTATTAAATATTTAGATGGATCAAATTTATTAACGTATTACAATTTTTTTATCATTTCATTTAATTTTTTCATATTAAATGATAAAAACATTACATTTTAATAAATTTGTTTTTTCTAGATGTTTTTTAGATTTTATAATAATAATAATAATAATAATAATAATAATAATAATAATAATAATCTATTTTTAAGGTCACGGCTAGCATACCAAATTAGTGTATGAGACCCCCTTGTTTGTGGGACAAGGGAGCCCCCTTTGCCCAACTATTTGACTGGTAAAGTCTACGAAGATATACATACCCTACCCCCCTCTGTATATGTTGTCATATACATGTTTGTGATAGTGGATGTAATTATTTTTTCTAATTTAATTTAGCCAATTTTATTTTTATTATTGTTATATTTTTTTAGACTTTAATTTTTCTTAATTTTTAATTTAAGATTATCTAATCTAACATAAAGTGACAACATCTCCTCCATACTAAGGTGTAAAGTACCTAACTACTCTAGATACAATAAAAGAAAAAAATTAAAATAATATCCATAAAAAAATCATTTCACACAACAACACACATAAAAAAAAACTATGATATTAGAAAGAGTAAAAAAAAATAAAAAAAAATGCATGGTTTATTTAACCTTGATATTAACACTTTGAAAGTACTTTCCCATACTTGCTTACAAATGTGTGTGAAGGTGGAAATTGTCACAATCGTGGAAAGACAGTAAATTTAGTGACAGAAAAGGTATCGATTGCCGTTCATTTAGTATGCAAAGTTCTTTCCCATGTTGTGGGATTTTTCATCTATTGAGTTTAGGAAATCCATGGTTTTTACAATTCTTATGTTTGCAAGTCCCAAAAGTTACTAAAAACATTTGGAAGTTAACCATAGATTGTTAAAAAAAGAAGACACATGGTTTTATAGAAGGTTACTAGGAGGTTTCCACTCCCAATTTGTACCCAAAGTTGCAAGTTAGATTGTTTATATTCCATATATAGAAAAACACAAAACCAGGAATTACTTTTATCAACATTCCATATCGACTTATACACACTGCCACTGAGATGTCAGCCCGTCGCTTCTTATTCTTATCTATTTCCTTCCAAAGATTTCGAATTTCAGTTATCTGTGAAATTTACAGACAGGGAAATTTAGACATAAACGTTCCTTCAATCGTTGTCTTCTCCTATAAAATTCTGGTGTGACCAGAGATGAAATCAAGACAACTACAGGGCAATCTGTGAAGCTTTTGTTGGAAACGTTATTGAGACTGCCGTGAGAACTGCTTCCGAAAAATGGCTGTAAGTCGAAGCAGCCACCAGTTAACAATGGCAGCATGGACATATACGTTTCTTGTTACATTTGCGTCTTTTCTGTGCCTGTGCGTTGCAGGTAAAATTCTCATTCTCGTTTATTTGTCCCGAATGTTTGTTTTGGCAATGCTGGGCAGTTATGTTATTGTCTTTTTGTTTATTAATTTTTCATGAATGGAACGACAGACTCGGCAGGGGGTAATAAGACAATCACGCTGGTGAACAATTGTGCATTTTCTGTGTGGCCTGCGATTGTGGGGTCGAGCGATGTTCCTCTTCCTGAGGTGGGAGAAGTACAGGCGGGGCAGTCATATTCATGGCAGGCAGATCCGTTCTGGTCGGGATCCATATGGGGGAGGACGGATTGCGTGTTCAATTCCCAAGGGCAGGGAAGCTGCGATACCGGTGACTGTGGAGGAAATCTGCAGTGCAATGGGCAGAGTGGAGATGTAACGGCGATCACAAAAGCGGATTTCGAACTTCTGGGAGGGATAGCGAAGCCGGACACGTATTCAGTTACGTTGGAGAATGGTTACAATCTTCCGTTGTCGGCGGTTGCAAGCTATGACGCCAATGATATCAGTAGTAGCCGCCCCTGCGATTCCATGGCGTGCACAGCCGACGCCAAAACGGTGTGTCCCACAGATCTGCAAGAGACTAAGGCAGGCAGTTCGGTTACTGCGTGCAACGGTAGTTTCGATGGAACTGTGGCCAATCCGCCCGAATTCGGCACGGCATTTCAGCAGGCCTGTCCTGCTGCCTCCCCCTTCCAAAGCAGCAGCATATGCCCTCCTTCCACAGCCTCTTACACTCTCACCTTCTGCGCTTCCACTTCTTCGCCCTGAATATCTACGCGCTTTCTTCTTTGCTTCCACTACTTCCGTGCTTTCCAAAGAAGAGGGAAAGCCATAGTTTAACCTAGTACTAAAATGTAACCATGTTGCAACCAACTCGTCCATCTTCTCTGTTCTACTTTTAACTAATATATGCTTATCTTCTATACTTCAGTTTCTTTCACTACATTGTGTTCTTTTGTATTCTGTGTGAGTGTAGACGCTTATAGTTAATAATTAATATTTTAAAATATAAAAATACTACGTACAGTCGCTAACTCGCTGCTGAGAACGTTGAAAGGTAGTGGTTGATAAAGCATGCCCCCAATATTATACTGAGAATGTGTGCCCCTAATATGAAACGTTTCACTGCATTAGGTTGATAAATGGAACGTGGCAATTACACATCCATTCTTATAGTAATTTTTTAATGTGATTAGGTAAATGTTAACTGATGCCTTCATAAATGCAAGAAAGTTATGAACAATAAATCTGATCCATTGATTTTGGAGGATGACTAAGAATATGCCAGCATCTTCAATGCATAGCCATCAGATTAGGATTTAAGGTTAAATAAGGTTAAAAGATCATTAATTATGCCCATTGTCAATAGGTGTATGCCTTTCGACATAATTAATAATTGTAATAACATAATTATATATATATATATTTTAAATATCTTATAATTTATCTTATAATTGAAACCTTAAAATATCTTATAGTTATCTTATATATTGAACACTTACCTTAAGAATCAAGTTAATTTATCTGTCTTGACATAAGAGATTGAACCTTACCTTGAAGATCAAGCTAATTTATCCTTGTCTTGACATGAAGAAGATGGTAAAAACAATTTCAGGTGCACAAATTCTGAACAATAAAGTCTTTTTCCTAATACGAATTTAGTAACTCCTCCTTCATTTAAAAAAAAAAAGTGGTATTATTATTCACTTGAAACCTTAAATTAAATTCATTCAACTATTCAAATTCACAGTTAAATTGGTAAACTTGGTAAATTTAGCATTCAAATTGAAAGTGGCTTAAAAATATATTATTATTATTATTTATATAAAATTTGAGTGACTTTTATGTATAATCATAGTGTCAGGAATGATAGAACAGCTAGCAAATACCTTTATATACAGATGATATATCCTTCTTGTTAATCTTCATCATCAATTTACTTTAAAAAAAAATAACTTATCTAGTCTTGAGGTATAGGATACACAAAGTGTGCTTTTAAAACACTCTGCGATAAAACCTATAAAAACCTATCATTATCATTATAAATTATCATCATCATTGATAAACACGTATATGCCCAGTAGATGCGATGCCATTTCTCCAGCCACGCCTTATAACTGCCACAGCCCGGGGTTATGCCATTTCTCCAGCCACGATGGTTATGCGCCCTCGCCGCCCTCCTTCGGCAAGGCATTTCAGAAAACCTGTCCACATGGTTTCCCCGTGGAAAGAAGCACCATATGCCCTCCTTCCACGGACTCTTACATCCTCACCTTCTTCCTTCACCTTGAATACGTATGGTTATTCCCTGTGTGTGAACACTGACAAACATTCATCCGAACACTGACAAACATTCATCCTCGCCACCTGAGATTCTTCTTCAATCATTAGGTCCATTGAAGAATAATCCTTTAGACCTTCATTTTGGAACCCTTAGCATCCAAACAAGAGAGTTTGGAACCAGTGAAAGAGGAGGTGAAAGTGCATTAAATGGAAGGTCGAGGTGGTAAACTTACAATTAGGAGATAATATCGAATTAAATGAACTCATGGAGATCGAGGAATTGACCACTGTAGGCTGCTTCGTAAGAAAATATATCAATGGAGAATCCTTACAAGTTTAGACGAAAGAAACCTTTTCTAGATGCTAAGTTACTCCCCTTGCTACATGGTACTAGTTAAAGGTTGGATGATTTGGATCCTTAGGTTGAAAGTATATGATGATAAAATTCTTCAGGAAAAATGGCAATGGGGTTCACAATTTCTCTTTCTAAAGAAGTGGAACTTGGAATTCAATGCCAATTCAGTCCATAAGATACCATGTCTATCTTTGATTCTTTGGTTACATGAAATCTTCAGTGAAATAGGTAATGCACTCGGACTGTTCTATGAAGCTAATAATTATTATAGAAAAATAGGGAATATGGGAATGACCAGAGTGCTTATTGGATTAGACCTCCCAAAACGTATGCTCACTCCATCATTATTAGAAAAGGATTATCCATCTTCTATCAACCCTTGGACTATGAGGGAGTCCCATTCAAATGTGGAAGATGTCAAGTATATAGGAATTTGAAGAAGGAATGTTCCCTTCCCAACAAATAGAAGGTCTACTTCAAAAGGATCCCCAGGAGCTCAAGAGCATCCCTCAGAGTCTAGAAAACAAGGCTCCCCCTAAAAGCCCACCAAAGGATAACTCTCCACTAGAATTACCATTAAATAAAATGTTTAGAGATTGGAGCACCCACTGGAGGATTGAGATGACTTCATGATTTACTTGGGTAAGTAACTCTCCTCTCTTTCTTCTGATACCCCAAAGAATTTGACAACTTGTATTTTGGGTCCTGGGAGGTAGGTTTAAAAGATTTGAACCATAAATAGACTATTGATTTCCTTCCTTGTTTATCTAGAATTATAGGGGGCCTGCCTCCTACCCTCATTCCTATGGATGGCTTGGTGACCTTGGGAACCTAAAATATCTAATAACTCCCATGTGATGTCATTCAGAAAGGATACCCTTAGTGACTCTCAAGCCTTCAAGAATTTTAAATATAATTATTGGCTTGTTATATTATTTGTAGTGAAAGAATTGACATCCAACTATCTAGTTGATGCAGATCGAATGGGTGAAGAAACGACCAATGAGTCAAGATGAGTTGATGGTTAAGTCAGGGCCAAAGTGATCAATTGGGAAGTTGGAAGTCAAAGTGATTTATGAGCAAGTTGAAGTCAAAGTGGTCGATAGGAGGCAGATAAGAGGTTGAGCAGAAACAAGATCCTTTCGACTATAAACAATCTTGAGACTCGCAAGATTGCATCATATTATCTGAGTAGAACTATAACCATTTTTGGGTACCATGATTTAGGGTTTTACATATTGTAAATCCTATAAATAATGCTTCTTGTAATTGTATTATGTTAATAAATGTTTAGATCAATCTTTAGAGGTTTTTGTTCATGTAGATGTAAGCTAGATTGGTTGCAAAGTTCTTCTTGTGTAAAGAAAGAGAGTATGATGGAAATTCTGTCTTAGGTGTAGACTAAGGTTAGTCATGTAACTCTTTATTTTGAATGAATAAGACGACAAGGAGAAAGACACTAAAGAAATATCACTAGTACAAAATAGGTAATTATTGAATATGTGATAAAAAAGTTAGTAAAGACAATATTATACTACCAAAGTTGAACAATTTTAAGTAACACAACTAAAAATGACCTACTTAAACAACCAATTTAGTCTAGGGACAAAAAATATAACTAGATAACAAATACATGAATATGAATTAGTAGTATTTCTCTAGATGACTTGACATAACCACATAATTTGCATTCCCTCATGCTTAGGAATATTATGGTCTCCTCAAAATTTAATTTTATTTATACCTCTTTCTAGCTAGTCTGGTGGAGTGTCACATGCTTATCAAGTGCCATATAAATACTCAAGTTGCAATTTCCTTTTCCATCCATGTCACACACACACACACACACACACTATATATATATATATATATATATATATATATATATATATATATATGGGTAAAATTGTGAACTTTGGTGTTTATTTTTCTTGTTTTTTGAGAAATTAAAATATATTTTGAGAGGTTTTTCAACTTCGGTTAAACAAAAATATTATTTTTATTTATAATTTCACTTTACAGTAAATACAAAAACTGTCATGAATTTTGATAGCTTTCTATTGATTTTTTTTGAAATTTTTTTATTGACATTTGATATGTCAATTTTTTTATTTTTTTTAAGAGTATGTTCCTTAAAAATGAAGGCACCGATAATGAGTTATGTTTATTGACACAAATTTACTCATTATTAAAATTTTGTTTATGAAAAAAAAAATATGGTGAAACAATCTAAACATACACTACTAGCACAGCCACATAATTGTGGCTGATCAACCCCGAAAGGTTGATAAGATGAAAATAATCCTTAAAAGAATATATTAAATTTTATTATTGATTAACAAATAAATTGTTGAGCTTCATTTATCTGGTGTTAATATTTTAATTTTTGTTAATCACTTAGGTGGCAATCAATTAGCTATCAAAGTAATTTTTAAATATGATTAGGTAAATGTAAAAAAGTAAACACATAAACAGATGTCTTTATAATAGCTAGGAAGTTAATGATTGAAATCATAGCCATTTATTTTGTGTGACTACTAAGAATATTCCAGCCATATTTAATCATCTCCATAGAAAACTTATTAATCACTAAACCCCTATTAAATCTGTCCATTGTCAATAGGTATACGCCTTTCGGCGTAATTAAAGTATGGCTATAGTTTTAAAGACAACAAATGGATATTATTACTATAATTTTTTCAATTTGACCACCAGATTTTAAACATGTTTAGATTGACACCAAGTATCTCCCTTAATTTTTATCTAAAATTAAAATACAAAAGTACCCTTTTGAAGAGGACAATGAAAGGTTTCATAATATATATTTTCCATATTTTTCGATATTGATTTTTCATTTTATTGAATCATTATGTCATCTAAAAACAATATGCATACATGTTTTGAGACTTTCCCTATCGGTTCCTGTGCAACTATGATTTTAAATGAATCCAACCTTTCATATAAACATTTATTAATGTTTTAAATTTTAATTGTTCATAAATAAAATGAACTTGAAAATTAAAATTAATATTTAAAAATTTAAAAACATTTTAATTAATAATTGTAATAACACCATATATATATATATATATATATATATATATATATATATATATATATATTAAAATGAAAAGTTAAAATAATTAATAAATATCTTAAAATAGTAGGTTTATGACTTGTCAATGTGGCTAAGTGGTCGGAAGGAGCGATTACTATCCTCCCCATTAGTAATACAGAGATTGAACACTCAAACTAATTTATCCTTGTCCTGACATGAAGAAGATGGTGAAAACAATTTCAAGTGACAAAGTTCTTAACAATAAAGTCCTTTTGAGAATACGAATTTAGTAACTCCTCCTTATGTCATTAAAAAAAAATGATATTATTATTATTATTCACTTGAATTGTTATATTCATGATTATAATTGTGTCAATTTTTTGAAAGTTTGATGAAATTGTAATCTTTGTAATTTGTAATTGAAGTAGACCCAAGTAATTTGTGAAATACTTTATCAATGAATTTTCTATTAAAGCTATAAGATGGTTAAGGCTAAATCATTATAGCTCAATGTTTGTACAATGTTCTTTGTGTTTGATATTTTCTATTCTTTAATGATTGCAAGCAGGGATGATTTTAAGGATGGAAATTTATTTTAAAATGTAGAAACCTTAGCGAATCTTACTAATCTTTCATATGCCAACTATAAATGTTTGACGATATTTTTGTAAAAATATTCAAATTTTTAAGGATTTTATATAGTTTTTTATAAAATTTTGGTGATTTTTAAGATAAAATAATTTTATCCTAAAGAATTTGTGCGAACTCATTTTTAAAATAGCTAGCAAATCTAGTTTTTGGAAAAACCATGAAAAATTAACCCATAAACCAAATTTAACCCCTAAAATCATCCATCATTACAAAGCCAAATCATTATAGCTCTCTTTTAATATTTGTGCAATGTTCTTTATGCTTGATACTTTCTATTCTTTGATAATTGCAAGGCCAAATCACTATATATTCTTTGATGATTGCGAGGCCAAATCACTATAGCTCTCTTTTAATGTTTGTGCAATGTATATATTCTTTAATGATTGCAATGCATATTGTCAGTTTGCTTGAAAAACGAATAACTTATCATTATCATTGATGAACACGTATATGCCCAGTTGATGCCATGCCATTTCTCCAGCCACGCCTTATAACTGCCACAGCCCGGGGTAGGCACCAATCCACTCCCACTCAAATCTCATCCCTTCGCTTCTCTTGCTTATCCATTTCCTTTCAAAGATTTTGAATTTCGGTTATTGTGAAACTTCCAGCAAGCGAAAATTCGACGTAAAGCGTTCCGTCCATGGTTGTCTTATCTTATAAAATTCTCATGTCACGGCACGATTGCCGCACTCAGGAAACGATATCGAGACTGCTTCGACCTCCAAAAGAGATTTCCTGAGTGCGGCAGTCTCGACGATGGCATGGATAGCTATGTTTCTTGTTATATTCACGTCTTTTCTTTGTCTGTGCACTGCAGGTAAAATTCTCATTCTCAAATTTATGTCTTCTGAATGATTTTCTTATTGTGTATTTATATTTTTTTTTCTGTGTAATAGTTGTAGGTAAAATTTTCATTATAAATTATATATTTGTAATAATTGAATAAAAATATTTACATTTTAATTTAAATCTATTTATTTATAAATTAGTTTCCGAATTCTCATTTTTTTGATTTTGAAACTTCCAAATTTTCAAAACAGTTCTCAACTAATTAGAAATGTTCCCTACCAATTCCCAAGCTCCAAAATGCTAAAACGTTCCCGTACAACTATGGTTTTAAATAAATCCAACATTTCTTATAAATATTGATTAATGTTTTAAATTTTAATTGTTCATAAAATCTGCTTTGTTCTCAAGTCGTCCATCTTCTTTGTTGTCCTTTTAACTAATATTTGCTTATCTTTTATACTTCAGTTTATTTCACTACATTGTATTCTCTTGTGTTCTGTGTGAGTTTCCACACTTATAGTTAATAATTAATATTTTAAAATATAAAAATATTATAATTAATAATTGTAATAACATGATTATATATATATATATATATATATATATATATATATATATATATATATANATAAAATTGTAAATTTGGGTGTGTTTTTTTTTTTGTTTTTTTTTGAAAATAAAATATATTTTCAAAAGTTTTTCACTTCTCTATTGATGATTTTTTGAAATTTTTTTTATTGATAAATCTGAAAAAATTGCATGTTTTAAACATGTTTAAATTTACACTATGTATATGCCTTAATTTTTATTTAAAAATAAAATATGAAAGTACCATTTTCAAGAGGACAATGAACATATATTGATTTTTCATTTTACTCAAACATTATGTCATCTAAAAACGATATGCATACCTGTTTTTATAAAATTAACTAAAATTACTAAAAACAATTAAATTGAATACAAACTGTATCAAATGAATATAATTCAATTTTGAAAATGTTGATATTAGTTTCGAAACCAGACTCACAATATTTTAAGGGTTCAGCTCCTCCCCAAGTTGGAGTAAGTTGAAGTGAACACATACTTTTGTGAAAAGTGTCATAGTTACATGTTTTTGGCCGAAGTAATAGTTTGGCTGAAAATTAGTATTTTTGAGTCGAACGTTAGTTTTAATGGAAAATTGTGATTTAACTTTTGGCTGAAAAAACAATTCGGCCAAAATAATTTTTCGCTGAAAAAGTGCCATTAGAAATTTGTCAACGATTGTTATACACTTTGTCATAGTATTTAAGATTTTACTACAATGTGTTTAAAGCTTACCAAAACACAAAACCGAATATTACATAATACATGACCATCTTTTCTGATTCTCCAATGACAACTTTTGTCTAGAGTTCTAGAGATTGGGTACCACCAAATTTATTTGAAACACAACCAATTATACACATCTTGTTCAATATTATAGCCAACCTTTATTTACTCCATAGTACTCATTTTTTTTTAGCGTTGGTAGCTCTAAGCATTATGCAAAGGTTGGGTACCACCGAATTTATCTGAAACACAACCGAGTATACACATATTGTTCAATATTATAGCCAACCTTTATTTACTCCATAGTACTCATTTTTTTTTAGCGTTGGTAGCTCTAAGCATTATGCAAAATATTTGTTTGGAACTTTAATTTCATTCTTTCCCTATCGAGAGTCTTGTATGTAAATCTATATTATAGCCAACCTTTATTTACTCCATAGTACTCATTTTTTTTAGCGTTGGTAGCTCTAAGCATTATGCAAAATATTTGTTTGGAACTTTAATTTCATTCTTTCCCTATCCAGAGTCTTGTATGTAAATCTAGATGGTTCAATCTACACTCCGTGTCACATCTAAATTATTCCCAGCTTACCCTCTAAAATAAATAAAAAATAGACTTTTCAGGTATTATGGCCCATACACGGTCGTTAGGGCTCAATGATTAAATGCACTTTGCTCATTAGCTATGAAGAAATAAAGTTACCATGAATGATGACCCGTGAAAGACAATCTGTAAGAGCACAACAATCAAAATGTACTTTTTTCTAACTATGCATAAATTAAATGTCTCAATATATCATGGAAAATTCTCGATACCGCATTGGCTATGGTGTCCCTCCCCCTATCCATACAACTAAATACAATAATACTCGTTATCGTTGGTCCTAAGTATGTTTTCATTATTATATATCCAGTGTGGTTACACCATCTAGGAACATGAGACATGGTTTTTAATGTCTTGTTTATACTCCTTTCCACATATCTTGTTTGTACTCCTATGGTCATTGTTCAATACAAAACCTCAATTATTCCTACACGATGTTTTCATCTTCTCTTTAGTAGTGATTTGTGCCCAAGCTTTCCTCACCCAACATGAAGTAGATGTGATGCACCACAGTGATACTTTCCCACAATAGTGCGAATTAATCACAATATTACAATGTTAAAGCAACATCAATTCTAACATCTAAAATCTTTGATGATATATGTGCAATATGGCTAAGTATATCTCAATTCTCTATCTTTTACTTTGTTTACTAAGATATACATTATTGAAGTAATACAAGTCAAAAGTCATTGTTTTTTCACTTTTTTAGAATTAAAAGAAACCATGTTATCATAAATAACAAAATAGTTGAAATTCAAAAAAAAAAAACTTAAATTTAAATTTATGAAATTTTGAAAGCAATGAAATCCTTTAAGATGAAATTCTTTTTTAAATTGAAAAACTTGAGGAAATGTTTCACCTTTCAATGCTTAATAAATATGATATAAATATGGACTATGCTAATCTATTTATACACACACACATTAGCA
>ML788103.1:108256-120329 GCA_009831015.1 Picea engelmannii
AAAGCAATGAAATCCTTTAAGATGAAATTCTTTTTTAAATTGAAAAACTTGAGGAAATGTTTCACCTTTCAATGCTTAATAAATATGATATAAATATGGACTATGCTAATCTATTTATACACACACACATTAGCATAATTCATCTTTATCTTGGAAACACACAAACATATATTTTTTTTTCATACGAAAAAGATACTCTTTATATTCAAAAGGATATAAGAATGTACAAGGCTAAAGTAGCGGATAAACCACGAGAAAACAAAAGCCATGCCGATGAATCAAGCAATCCATACAAGTCAAAGGTGAAATCATGTCAATCCGAGACCATTTCCGATCCCATGGAAGGGAAGCACTCAAACTTTGAGAGGGATTAAATTTATTTGAGATACAAACTCTAAAGTACCCCATCTACTAAAATAATTAAAATGATATAGAAAATTTAAAATTAACAAAGCCAACATGCCCATAATTTGTCATGCATCTAATAGCATAGTGAATTCATGAATACAATAAAACAAGTAAACAAAGCATTCAAATATTCATTTTGCACAATGGAATTAAACATACAAAATATAACAATACACTTCTCTCTTGACAATATCCAGTTGGTTGCATATGAAGGAAATTCCTCCCAACCATAGGCTTTTCATTCCATTACTCTCAACAACAAGGCTTTTCATTCCATTATTCTCAATAGCAAGACACCCCCAAGATAGGGATATGAGTGTAGAAGGAGGTATGTCTCTCTTGGTTGTCCACTGTCGATACACACAACACCCTAAAACCCAAGTTCAAACTCTAATACAAATTCCAATCCACTAACTCTCTTTCCCCTTAACCTACACAAGTCAAGGAATGGGATCCCCTTCTCTACCACACAATCCCTCAAGTTATTTGTTAGGATATGATCATAACCCCTCTCCATGGTTCATTAGTTAGTAAGATATGTTTTCTATTTAATAAAGGCCAACATTAGTTAATCAGGCCTAATAAATAAATAAGAATAAGTCAATCTAAGAAGACCTAATAGAAGCTTTCGCTTCTAGAAATATCTTCCTCTAGAAGTTTTCTTAGAAGGTAGAATTAATATAAATAAGAGTAAGAGGCATAGGATATTTTGTCTTGGAGATTATTGTAATAGAGCTCTTCTCTATTGGAGGTTGCCTATTGTTGGATCATGTTGTCATTGATGTCAAAGGATTGATGTCAAGGGATTGATGTTGATATCAAAGGGTTGATATTAACGGATTGATGTTGATGTCAAAGGATTGATTTTGATGTCAAAGGAACAATGTCTTGTCATAGTATATTGATGAAGTATGTGTTTATGTAATGTCCCCCACCTCTTGATAGAGAGGTGATGAGGAGACTCAGTGGCCTGGGCACCCCCACTAGGTCATAGTCTCACACTGAAGGGGAAAGTCAACTAAACTAAAGTTATATTTTTAAGTTGACTTAAGAAAGAAAAAGGATAAAAGGAGTAAAAGATAACTCAACAGAAGAATAGAAGCTTAACCCTGGGAGTTAACCTAACTCAATAGAGAATTAGAAGGAAAAGTATAAGTAAGAGACTGGGGCGCACCTATTAGTCATTCTGGATTTGGTATATTGCTTGTTATTTCTCTTGAGCATTCAGTTTGGGGGTTTCGTTGTACAAACCCTTGTGAGCAACTCAGTGGTGAAAGACCCACTCACCTTATTCCACAGCTTAGTCTCAGGGATGAAAGACTCCTCCACACCATTCTACACTCAACATCTTTCCATCTAGCGCTTTAGAAGGTAGCAGGGCCATATTGTTCTTGTGTTTCCAACAAGGGTGCACCGTCACCTAGAGGAGGGTTCGATCTAGTTTATCAGGAGAGCCTGTGGCCATTTCGTCACTTGGGTTTTATTTGCAGGAGAACAACCATCATTTTGAGTTCTTTTCTGGAGAGTTATCACCATCAGATATTTTGCTTCAGATTGGGACATCTTGGAGGCAAAGGAGACGTCCTAGGATTCAGTAAATCTCAGATCTAGAGAGCTTCATGTGGAATCTGAGTCTGAAACTTCTTCCACAGGGTCTCTATAGCCTGATCTACATTCCTGGGGAGTTTCAAGGCATTTGGAGGATTCTCTCATCAAGGCCAAATTAACTAGGATTCCAGGCATCGAGGAGGGCGCAACTTCAGTAGAGGAATCACAGTTTGGAGGAGTTTCCCTTGGTCGTTCAGCTTGAGATTTTAGAGGGGTGTTCCTATCACCCAGATATAGCAGTTGAGAGAGTTTGGGTTCATTTGGAGTCTTCTTGCAGTTGGGATGAGTTATTGAGGGTTTCAGCCTTATATAGGAGCATGACACTCTTCAGCTAGAGGGTTTGGCATTCATATATGTTTGTATTAATATTCATTTCTTATTCATCCTTTGGAGGCTTATTTTGTATCGGTGGACCATTTTGTAGCATCTCTTATCTATTGTCTATTCGGTCATCTGAGGATTGTTCCAGATCGACTATCTATTGTATTGGTTCCATATTGTTCATAATAAAAGGTCAGATCTTTTCTTGTGCTTCTATATCTAAATGTATTGTGATCTTCATGTGTTGGATGAATCTTGTTTGAACGCACTTAATAACTGGATAACTCAATAAACACCTGCACATCGATGAATCAGTGGTAGTTAGTGATTCCAAGCGAAAAATTTGGCTTGGGATCATTACAGTTTAGGGGCCCTAAATCCTTTTAACTCAACAGCAGGAACCAAACATGCCACAGAGGCCCAAGTAGACTCTATAACATTTGATAGTGGAATGGTTCTCCAAATATTATGATCCAACCAATTAATCGATGGGATTTACGTAGTGATTTACACGATATCTTCTCGCAAAAACTCCTCCTTCAGTATGACCTTTCTCTTTTTTGTATTTTCTCTTATAGGTGGGTCTAATAAAAGATAGGTGATGGTATAAACTAGCTAGGTAAAAGAAAAAGGGGGGAAAATTAACTACTGAGGAAGGTTGAACTCAGGATAACCTTCGCGCTCAAGAATGCAAACAAATATTTTCACACCTACGACAAGCCTAGTACTAATACATCACCTGTTGGTGTTTCAATTATTGACTGAGATACAATTGTCGAAAGAAAACATACATGAAATAAAATGATGGCAAGACAATTAGTTTCCTTAGCTCTAATCACTAATCACACATTAATACAACGATTTTCTTTCCATCATTAGAGATAAGAACTATAAAAATATTGAATCATCTAATGTATCAATAGATTTAGAAACTCTTACTCATTACATCTTGCATTCATGAGATAAAGTCAGAAGTAATTCCTCCTTATGATCCAATCATACACGCCTTTGATGTAAAACAGTAACTTGTCTCCAGTCCTAAACAAGAATTCTCAATTAAGGTAGTTCCAAAATATTTCTTTACAATTACAAAAATGAGGGTCTTTGCAAAAGCCATCAACCCTTTCTAATAGGTCGATCCTCTTATTTATAACAAATTATTAACTAAAAATAACTATCAAAAGTGAAATCTAAGTAAAACAAAACATCACCACATGGCGCTTTCAACTCTTGGTATTCTAAGAGTCATCAAATGGTTTCACTTGAGTGGATGACTCTTATCATACTCTGACCATTTGAGGAAGAGTTCCTCACATGTGTTAGCATATGGGAATCTGTGTTGATCCATCGAGGCCAAAATGACATTCTTTATCTCCATTGCCCATGCGTGATATGTGAGTACTTTAACACTTAGCTGTTGTAACATTTTCTGAGCCTTGATCGGGTGCTCCATGAACTGTTGTACTTGACTTGGCATCATGTTATCCACCTTTTCTATCTCTGTAGTTCATGATGAGTCTTGTTTTGCATATAGTTTGACTATGTCATGTAAGTCGACAAAGTCCTCGGGTGCATTGAATTCTGGGAGACTGATATCTCTCATTGCCCGATTGATTTTGGTCTAGCTCCTTTCATAATCGGCTTATTGCTCTTAGATATCTCGCTGAGGTTCTTGGGCCATATTCATCTAGTATTCAATCGACTTCCTTATACGATCGATGTTGTTGTCCCTTAGCACCTGAATGCCATGCTCTTCGGCGTCTCGACCCTTTTGAGCCGCACTGATGTAATCAATTATATCAATCACTTGGTGGGCCTTCTCATACCATCTTTCCATGTCTTTGCATGTTTCTAGAGCCATAAGGGTGTTTTCCTGGAAGTTGGTTATCCCTGTAGTGAAAAGGTGCCACTCACTCGTGAATTTTCTGTAGGCATCTTGGAATTCACTTCTCAAGAATACCGTGGCATGTGTGGAGTCCTAATAGTATTTCGCCAAATGGAACAGATGCTCCAACTCCTTTAGCGTAGTGGCCATCTCCTCTTCATATTTCCTTGCTCTATCAAGGGTGGCATCTGTGATTTCCATCCCTGCATTGATAAGCTTGGATGTCTTGGCATGCTTCGTGTTGATCAACTTATCCTCTATGGTGATGAGGATGGAATTGTCCAAATTAAGCCTCCTTTTCTTAGTGGTTCTCTTCATGGTGGATTTCCTCTTTCAGTCATAGGCGATGGATTGTATATCGGTGACCTCATCCACAGGTTCGGGGATTTGTTTCTCTCGCTAAGTAAGAGTGTTTCCCAGGCTCTCGGTGGTGTATATTTGTTCAAGACTAGGTTCCTAAATCTCTTATGTATGTCCTGATGGATTGTCCTCTGGTTGTTGCTCATCGGGTGGTAAAGTGCTGGTCAAAATTGAGGAATCAGGCACAGGTTCGGTACTTACTTGGTAATCAACTATTGAGATGTCAATTTCCTATTGTGGAATTATTTCTCCTTCTTGTTCTCTCGATCCTAGCTCATCCCTCGATTTGTACGTTGGGGTTCTTGGTGTATCGAGTGGCTCAGTGTCTAATACACTTTTGACCTCCTTTTCGCTCTGTGGAAGGCTTTGAATTGGAGCATTGGGACTTGGGGAAGATACTTTAGTGGGTTCCTTTTCCTATGTAATCTGCACCGGAGTCACTCGGGAAACCTCTGAACTCTTCTCATCATCATAGATAGTTATTAAGTCATGCAAGGGGTTTGGTGCACTATTCCTACCTAGTGTCATTGATATCTTAGGCTGAGTTGAAATTCCCCCGAGTGATCCTATCTGTGGTGGTGGACTTTCAAGATTTTCTGGCCCGGTGATTCCTTCAAGTTGTATTGGTTCTAAGCATCTTGGCCCTCCTCATCTTTTGATTGGGTTGTCAGAAGGAACCTTCATCATATCTACGAGATCTGGGTTGTTATCCAACTGATCAATGACTCTTTGTGACTCTTCCATCAAGAGAAATACCCTTTTCTATGCCTCTAGTATCAAGAACAATCCCCTTCTCTGCGCCTCTATTGTCTCTTCCACTCTAGTTTCTTTCCTGGATCTGAGGTCCTCTTGAGCCAACTAATCTATTGTTTCCACCTGCTCATCCATGCTCATGGCCTTGAACCTGATCATCTTTGGGTTAGCCATCCTTTTGCACCACCTCGTCCCAGTCCTGGGCATTCTCTGTGAAGACTTCGTCCTCAAACTTATCATGAGCATCTGACCAACAGGATGAAACCTTTGAAGCATGTTGCAGGACCAGGACTTTTATATCGTTCTTGTGTAATCGGCCTGTCAGGAACCTGAATTCAAGTTGGCTCAGCCCTTCTTGTTTGGCTTGAGAAATATCCTTTACCAGATAGAACCCTACATGGAAACCGTAGGGTATGAAATCCTGTTTCTTATCTTTGACCAGTGTGGCATTGTAGCCATGCAGGATGGTATGATAACAGATTTCTCCCATGATGATCTGGTCTGGGACATGAGATGGTAGGAGATGTGGTGCTTTGGTGGCCACAAACACCCTAATGTAGGTTGCGTGCTCGTCCAAGTAAAAATGGCCTACTTTGGCTATCATTTTCTTGGTTGTCTTTGATAGCCTTGGGCATTCCTTCTTAAAAATAATAAAATAAATGTGGTTGATGAATTCATTGCAGATGAGGGTGTAATATTTCTTGTACATGTTTTCCCATAGAATTTTGAAGTAGATGTGGACTGGGATTTCTACAACATGCCATCTTAGATTCATGTCGGCGAAGACATTCCTCATGCACATGACATCGAGCAGGTATGAGGCGATATAGAAAGTTGGTGCCTCTCCTTCCTTTGGTGACTGAGCCTATTGTATATAGGTGCTCAACTATTTTGACATTATTTCTCCCTAGTTGAAGCTACTCCCGGTGATTGCCATTGTGGTAGCCAAAGGAATCCACGCTTCTGAAAACTTGGAGCAATCATTTTATGCATATAGCCGATAGATGAGAGCCATCAAGTAGATGTATGGATCCCTCAGGTTGATTGTTTCGTACCATCCATTTATATGATTAGTGAACTTATTTTCTTCCCTCCACCATGAAGCCATCAATCGGCTGGTGTCATGGAATTCATAGAAATTCACCATGAAGTCCATGTTGAGCCGCTCCTCTAGGTCCCTGAGCTTGTAGTATTTTTGGACCTCTATCGGGAGGAAAAATCCAACGGACCCACCATTCTCATCATTGATCAAAAATTTATTCCCATCCATGCAGTCGATGATGCACTTCAGGACCTCTATGCAGGGGAAAACAATGGTTCTACTCACCACCATGTGTAAATACAACCATTGGATGTTGGGAAACACCTGGTCATTGAGCACCCTTACATTCAGGTCACTGTGTGGGATATACTCTGGGAATTATTCTATGCTAATTCTTTTGAAGATATCCCCCCAGTATGGGAGCGCTACATTGGATCTAGTGCTTGACTCTGTATTTCCAAAGGCTGGAGGCTGGACAAAAAAAAATTTTGTTGTTGTTTTGATGACAGGTTCTTCCCTAGGGGTGTATTCTAACTGCCTCGTTGTCCCTAGAGAAGAACCTTTGCCTATTTATGTTTCTTTTATCTTTGGTGCTCTCGGCGAGCATCTAGTGGTTGGATTTCTCGATGGAATTGTTCCTGCAACTTGAGCATACTTTAGAGACTGTGTAAGAAACCGGACGAACACATATAAATTATAATGAGTGAATTGACAGACTTGGATACATACCTATGAAGCTTTGTTAAACCTGGTTTTTGGTAATCAAAATGGGCAGTCTATTTCTCGAGTTACTCTCTCTGCTCCTTCAGACGTTCTGGAATTCACTTATGCGTAGCATGAATTTGTTCACAATAGTTCTAGAGATTTAAACAACCAATATCTTACTGTGTCGCATCATCCATTCAATTCAGGTTATGAGTGAAATTTCAACAAATCTATCGTCGAATCTTTAGAGGAGTTTGAACTTAAATTCATCATGGGTTGACATTGGAGGCGTGGGTGGTAATGTGGTCTATCGACGATTTCAAAATGTTGTTTTCGAATCAGTGCACGGGGTAACAACTAATGTAGGATTGGGCATTAACTAGTTCCTTAAATGTCCAAAATCCGATCGTAGCTAATGCCGCAAATGTCCCATCATTCCACTCTTTCAGCTGGTGGATCGGGGGTCGGGATTGTGCTGTGAAATTTTTTTCGTTGATATCCTCCTGCAAAAGATTTGACGCCGATCGATCTTACTGTACAATGCTGACATGAAAAAGATGACTCGGAGGTGTGAATAGGACCTAGGGAACCACAAATGACTTGGGATAGAACTAGACTATATGACCCTCTTACCTGATAAAGACACATGGTGTTCGATACCAGTGACTCAATTCGCTTGTGTTAATTGGAGTCAAGACTTTCTTCCACCTTCTGCACTTCCAGTTCTTCGCCCTGAATATCTACGTGCTTTCTTCTTTGCTTCCACTACTTCTGTGCTTTCCAAACAAGAGGGAAAGCCATAGTTTAACCTAGTACTAAAATGTAACCATGTTGCAACCAAGTCGTCCATCTTCTCTGTTCTACTTTTAACTAATATATGCTTATCTTCTATACTTCAGTTTCTTTCACTACATTGTGTTCTTTTGTATTCTGTGTGAGTTTGCACGCTTATAGGGAAAATTCCATTGTCGGTGGTTCCAAGCTATGCCCTCGATGATTCCAGTAACCCCCGTCCCTGCGAGTCCATGGTGTGCATAGCCGACGCGAATGCAGTGTGTCCGAAAGATTTGCAAGAGAAGATGAAAGAGAGTGTGGTTACTGCGTGCAACGGTCGTTACGATGGTTATGCGCCCTCGCCGCCCTCCTTTCCCCGGTTATGCGTGCAACGGTCGGCAAGGCAGTTGAGAAAGCCTGTCCACATGCTTTCCCCGTCGAAAGAAGCACCATATGCCCTCCTTCGACGGACTCTTACATCCCCACCTTCTGTCCTTCACCTTGAATATGTATGGTTATTCCCTGTGTGTGAACACTGACAAACATTCATCCTCGCCACCTGAGATTCTTCTTCAATCATTAGGTCCATTGAAGAATGATCCTTTAGACCTTCATTTTGGAACCCTTAGCATCCAAACAAGAGAGTTTGGAACCAGTGAAAGAGGAGGTGAAAGTGCATTAAATGGAAGGTCGAGGTGGTAAACTTACAATTAGGCGATAATATCGAATTAAATGAACTCATGGAGATCGAGGAATTGGCCATTGTAGGCTGCTTCCTAAGAAAATATATCAATGGAGAATCCTTACAAGTTTAGACGAAAGAAACCTTTTCTAGATGCTAAGTTACTCCCCTTAAAGGTTGGATGATTTGGATCCTTAGGTTGAAAGTATATGATGATAAAATTCTTCACGGAAAATGGCAATGGGGTTCACAATTTCTCTTTCTAAAGAAGTGGAACTTGGAATTCAATGTCAATTTAGTCCATATGGAATACAATTCAATCTAGGTTAGGATACCATGCCTACCTCTGATTCTTTGGTTAGATGAAGTCTTCAGTGAAATAGGTAATGCCCTCGGACTGTTCTATGAAGCTAATAATTATTATAGAAAAATAGGGAATATGAGAATGATTCATTGGATTAGACCTCCCAAAACGTATGCCTCACTCCATCATTATTAGAAAAGGGTTATCCATCTTCTATCAACTCTTGGACTATAAGGGAGTCCCATTCAAATGTGGAAGATGTCACATATATAGGAATTTGGAGAAGGAATGTTCCCTTCCCAACAAATAGAAGGTCTACTTCAAAAGGATCCCCAGGAGCTCAAGAGCACCCCTCAGAGTCTAGAAAACAAGGCTCCCCCTAAAACCCACCAAAGGATAACTCTCCACTAGAATTACCATTAAATAAAATGTTTAGAGATTGGAGCACCCACTGGAGGATTGAGATGACTTCATGATTTACTTGGGTAAGTAACTCTCCTCTCTTTCTTCTGATACGCCAAAGAATTTGACAACTTGTATTTTGGGTCCTGGGAGGAAGGTTTAAAAGATTTGAATCATGAATAGACTATTGATTTCCTTCCTTATTCATCTAGAATTATAGGGGGCTTGCCTCCTACCCTCATTCATATGGATGGTTTGGTGACCTTGGGAACCTAAAATATCTAATAACTCCCATGTTTTGTCATTCAGAAAGGATACCTTTAGTGACTCTCAAGCCTTCAAGAATTTTAAATATAATTATTGGATTGTTATATTATTTGTAGTGAAAGAATTGACATCCAACTATCTAGTTGATGCAGATCGAATGGGTGAAGAAACGACCAACTAGTCAAGGTGAGTTGATGGTTAAGTCAGGGCCAAAGTGATCGACCGGGAAGTTGGAAGTCAAAGTGATTTATGAGCAAGTTGAAGTCAAAGTGGTCGATAGGAGGCAGATAGGAGGTTGAGCAGGAACAAAATCCTTTCGACTATAAACAATATTGAGACTGGCAAGATTGCATCAAATTATCTGCGTTGAACTATAACCATTTTTGGGTACCATGATTTAGGGTTTTGCATATTGTAAATCCTATAAATAATGTTTTTTGTAATTGTATTATGTTAATAAATGTTTAGATCAATCTTTAGAGGTTTTTGGTCATGTATATGTAAGCCAGATTGGTTGCAAAGTTCTTCTTGTGTAAAGAAAGAGAGTATGATGGAAATTATGTCTTAGGTGTAGACCAAGACTAGTCATGTAACTCTTTATTTTGAATGAATAAAACAACAAGGAGAAAAACACTAAAAAAATATCACTAGTACAAAATAGGTAATTATTGAATATGTGACCAAAACAGTTAGTAAAGACAGTATTATACTACCAAAGTTGAACAATTTTAAGTAACACAACTAAAAATGACCAACTTAAACAACCAGTTTAGTCTAGGGACAAAAAATATAACTAGATAACAAATACATGAATATGAATTAGTAGTATTTCTCTAGATGACTTGACATAACCACATAATTTGCATTCCCTCATGCTTAGGAATATTATGGTCTTGGACGTCCTCAAAATTTAATTTTGTTTGTTTGTTTATTTATACCTTTTCTTAGCTAGTCTGGTGGAATGTCACATGCTTATCAAGTGCCATATAAATACTCAAGTTGCAATTTCATTTTCCGTCCATGTCACACACACACACACACACACACACACACACACACTATATATATATATATATATATATATATATATATATATATATATATATATATATATATATATGGGTAAAATCGTGAATTTGGGTGTCTATTTTTCTTGTTTTTTAAGAAAATAAAATATATTTTCAGAAGTTTTTCAACTTCCGGTAAACACAAATATTATTTTTATTTATAATTTCACTTTACAGTAAAAACAAAACTTGTCATGAATTTTGTTATATTTCTATTGACTATTTTTTGAATATTTTTTATTGACATTTGATATGTCAATTTAGTGATTTTTTGAGAGTATGTTCCTTGAAAATGAAGGCGCTAATAATGAGTTATGTTTATTCACACAAATTTACTAATTATTAAAATTTTGTTTATGAAAACAAAATATGTTGCAACAATCTAAACATACATTATTAAAGTATGACTATAGTTTTGAAGACACCAGATGGATATTATTACTATAATTTGAAAAAATTGACCAATTTGAAAAATTTCCAGATTTTAAACATGTTTAGATTGACACGATGTATATGCCTTAATTTTTATTTAAAAGTAAAATATAAAAATACCATTTTGAAGAGGACAATGAAAGGTTCCATAATATAAATTTTCCATAATTTTCGACTGTGTATTATTGCATATATTGATTTTCCATTTTACTGAATCATTATGGCATCTAAAAACAATGTGCATACATGTTTTTTATAAAATTAACTAAAACTACTAAAAACAATTAAATTGAATACAAATTGTATCAAATGAAAGCAATTCAATTTTGAAAATGTTGGTACTAGTTCCGAAACCAGATTCACAACATTTTAAGGAGTCCTCTCCTCCCCAAGTTAGAGTAAGCTGAAGTGAACACATACTTTTATGAAGAGTGTCATAGTTACAGGTTTTCTGACGAAGTAATAGTTTGGATGAAAGTTATTATTTTTTGGCTGAACGTTAATTTAATGGAAAATTGTTGTTATATTTAAAATTTATGCTAGCTTTTTCAACAACACTATTAGAATTAACTTTTGGCCGAAAAAACATTTTGACCGAAAAAATGCCATTAGCAATTTTTGCAACCCGATTCTCACGAAATTGTTACCTAGATTCGTGATTTTACCCTTGATTATATCGTTCTTCTTGAGAGGAGTCCCCACAATCTTGAAAACGAACTAAGAATACTGAAGATTTTTTTCTCCAAGTATTCAACGATCATTATACACTCTATCACAATATTTAGGATTCTACCACAAAGAGTTTAAAGCTTACCAAGACACAAAACCGAATATTACATAATATGTGACCATCTTTTATGATTTTGTTAAGAACCAAATATCAATATAGCATAGAAAAACCTCATAAAAAGTACTCAACGCCTTGAAAAAGAGATAATTTCAGATAATAAGCCTCTTCGAGGGGGCAACCTTCTTTTACCCCACTTAAATGTTCAAGTACAAAATGATTCAAAATGAAAATGTCTCCTTGGTATATATAGGAGACTAGGAGGTATAATTACAA
>ML788103.1:124209-138987 GCA_009831015.1 Picea engelmannii
AGGTTCTAAATATAAAGAAGAAATTCGTACCTTTTGTGTATGTGGCACATTATGGAGATCAAAGAATTGTCCATCTAAAGTATCCATGTGATTGGGTCCTTTCCATCAAAATTATTCATATCAATCTTAGGAACGTGGTTGGTCTTCAAACCAAAGTTGGAGTTTCTCCATTATTGATTCACCTTTCTTGTGTCCTCATCATGAATTTCATGGGATGCATTTTCACTTTCAGGTGTCTTCTTTGTTACGATTTTTTTCAATACTTCCATGATCTCCCCTTTTAAACCCTCCATCATCTATTGTAGTTCATCTTTTGTTACTATCTTCTTTTGTAAATCATTTATGTCTCTACGCATTTCTTCACCTTCATCAAGAGTCCAAGTAGGATTTTCTAGAGGCTTATTTGGTGTAGAAGTTCCCTTTTTGGGTGGCATGTTGGCCAAGTATCACTTTTGAACCTTGATTTTGAGGTGGTTCTGCTAGACAATATTTCTTCTGTTGTATCTCCCAAGTTTTGACCCTTCTGGGTACGAAACTTTCTTTTATGTAGCTCTCTGATATTTCTTCTCTACAATTTCACAGGTCTGATCAAAATTGGATGTGCCAAGTGGAATTTACGGTAACTTCCCCACAACTTGCCGATTTTTGGCCTTTCCAGGAGATCTCACTTATATAACATGCTGCGTACAAAATAATTGATATTAAATTCTGAAACTCGCACCATAAATACTAAAGACTATCCACAATCCAATGAAACCAGTCCCACTCAATTTGGATACTCTAGGAAGAAGTTATGATTGTTTTACCTGTAACACCTCCTTGAGACTACTCAATAGGACTAGTCAGATACCCTATCTTACACAAGGTGTATCTACAAATTTAAGATGACCCAAAAGATAAACATTTTACCATGGATACCTTACTAATTTATGTAAATAGCATCCAGATTTCAGGGTCTGAAACATTACATAAATTTTTTTATAGCGAAAATTCCGCAATGACTAAGTTCGGGATGATTTCTAGAACCCTATATTGTACAGGTTGTATCTCATAAAGTGTAAGGCCTCAGGAGTTGAATTTTGAACCCAAAGTACCTTGATCCGTCTGCAAAATATCCTCCAAGATTTTCCTTCTGAAACGTTGTATACAAAAATTTATAGAGAAAATTCCAAGGTGTCTCAGATGTAGTAGCAAAACCCCAAGACCTTGAGCTCTGATACCATATGTTAAGAACCAAATATAAATATAGCATAGAAAAACCTCAGAAAAAGTACTCAACGCCTTGAAAAAAAGATAATTTCAGATAATAAGCCTCTTCGAGGTGGAAACCTCCTTTTACCCCACTTAAATGTTCAAGTACAAGATGATTCAAAATGAAAATGTCTCCTTGGTATATCTAGGAGACTAGGAGGTATAATTACAACTAATGGCCTAAAGTTGACATAAATAAAATAAAATTACTAATATAATATGCTCCAATTAATGGGTAATGAGCCAATATTAAGGCTTAACAAATTCTCCAATGACAACTTTGGCCTAGGGTTCTCGAGGTTGTGTACCACCGAATTTATCTAAAACACAACCGAGTATACACATATTGTTCAATCTTATATCCAACCTTTATTTACTCAAAAATACTCATTTTTTAGTGTTGGTATGTCTAAGCATTATGAAAAATATTTGTTTGGAGCTTTAATGTCATAAGTTCCCTATCCAGAGTCTTGTATATAAATGTAGATGGTCCAATCTACACTCTGTGTCATCATCATCATCATCATCATCATCATCATCATCATCATCATTGTTATCATCATCATCATTGTCATCACCATGGTCATCATCATCATCATCATCATCATGGTCATCATCATCATCGTCATCATGATTGTTATCGTCATCATCATCATCATCATTTTCATCACCATGGTCATCATCATCGTCAATGTTATTGCCACATTCATCATCATCGTCAATGTTATTGTCACATTCATCATCATCATCATGATCGTCGACATCATCGTGGTCATCATCATCTTCGTCATCATGATTATCGCAGACACATTCATCATCATCATCATTGTCGTTGTCATCAACGTCATCGTCATCAACATCGTTTCCATCGTGATTTTTGTAGTCAGCATCATCATCTTCTTCATTGTCATGGTCATCATCATCATCATTTCCATCATCATCATCATTTTCATCATCACCATTGTCATCATCAACATCATCATCACCATGGTAATTGTTTTCGTCGTCATCATGTTTGTTGGAGTCATCATCGTCATCATCATTGTCATTGCCATCACCATTGTCATCGTCGTCATCGTCATCATCATCATCATCATCATCATCATCATCATCATCATTTTCATCACCATTTTCATCATCATCATCATCATCATCATCATCATCATCAACATTGTCATCATCATCGCCATTTTCATTGACATCATCATCATCGTCATCATCAAAATCATTTCCATTGTCATCAATGTCGTCATCGTCATTTTATTCATTGTCATCATCATCTTTCATTTTAATATTTCCATTATATACACTAATTTGAGGGATTGTTTGTAATTATAAAGACAAATCCACCTAAGTATGCGGTGTCAGATAATGTGCCTAGTAATAGTAGAAATACTATTATACAAGCTGAGGAAGATGGTATGGATATTGACGATCATGTTAACCCTATTTAAGAATATGACACCATTAATACAATTGAAGATGATGGGACAAATACACTGATATAGGACATCTTTGATGCTATCAACGAGGACAAATTTGATGATATTCATGATGTACCTTTGCTTGATAAGGCATAGAAGACCATTTATGAAGGCTTAAGAACAAATATTCTCTGTTATAATGTTGTTGGTGCACTTGAAGGTATTGAATGGTTTTTCAAACACTTTTATCACAAAGATCCTAAGGTATGTAATATAATTTGTCACATATACATAAAGGTCGACTTTTTTTTTTTCTCTATTTTTAGTTTCAATTAATGTGTAAATTAAGGATGCAATATTTATGACTACTATTATTTACATTAACTAGTTATTTTTTATGTTTTAGATTGTTAGGTGAATTTTTCTTACCACCGTCAAATAATTTACCACACATACCGGGATTTATCTACCATTATGAAAGATATTGGAATAGGCTATTAGGATATTGAGGCATGTCCTAATTATCATATTACATATTATGGGCAACATACATAAGAAACTGAATTCCCACAATGTCAAATCAATTGATATCGAACCGATCAAGTAACAAAAAAGGTGCCCCACAAGGTTCCTTGTCATATTCCCATAACTCTATGTTTGAATTCATTGTTCAAATGCCAAAGCATAGCACAGTTTATGGATTACCATGCACAACACAAAAGTGAAGATGGTGTTCTTTGAATGCATGCAGATGGTTCTGCATTTAGGAACATTGAAGAAAGATGGACTATTTTTAAAGAAGAACCTCATAATGTTAGGATTTCATTGGTGATTGATGGTGCCAATTCGTTTGGTGAGCTCAAGTCTATTTTCTTAGTGTGGCCTATTTTTGTTATAAAAAATAACCTTCCTCCTTGGATTCCAATAAAGAGGAAGCACAAAATGTTGGCAATGATTGTTCTAGGTATTTGTTTACAATATTTGTTTGAATGTATCATTTTTTTTGTCTTATTCATTGCATAATTTCGTATATATATACAAGGTAGTAAATATGTGTATTTTCAACCAATTAGGTAAGTACCAAGTGAAATATATGAATTTGTTATTGATTATTTTTTCAATGAGCTACTAAAGTTATGGGTTGGCATCACTATGTATGACATCTCTAGACCAATAGGGAAAAAGCAATTTCAATTCCATAGAATAATTAGATGGAAAATTAATGATGCCCTACGGATAGCACATTTTTGGGGTATGTAACATACTACTGTACTAAATAATTGTATAGAATTTTATGAAAATGTCATGCATGTTTCTTAAATAATTCATTGTTATATAACTAATACTGAAATTAATCCATATCTTGCAAGTCTTCAAACAAAGGGTAAATTTTCATGTCCATTTTGTGGTACTAGGATGAGATATCATCATTCAAGAAGTTAGAGACGGAGGTGTTTGATGAGTATAGGAAATTCCTCCCTAATAACCATAGGTATAAAACTATCGAAAAATATATTTTCAATGGGAAAGAAGAGATTGCAATAAAACCACTAAGAATGACACCTCACCCATGGAAATTGGAATATAATAGAGTTCGTAAAGGAATTGATGGGCTTCCATGAGGAATGAAAAATTACCCCATACAATTAAATAGGTTTCCTTACTATGAGCACCTACAAATAAATCATTTGTTTGATACAATGCATACCGGGAAGAATGTAACAAAAACGTTGAGGAAAATCTTAGATGGAAGGAGTGACGAAGAAAAAATTATCAAAATTTATAGTGACATTCAGGAATCCAATCATCCAATGAAAAATTTAATTGATTCAAATAACAATGGACAATGAAATCACCTTCCATGGTTATTTACAGAGCAGAAAATAAATTTTGCAAAAGAGGTCATTCGAAAAATTATTTTTTCCATGGGATTTTACTGAAACATAAAGAATATCTTAAAAAAGAAAGGTGAATTTGGTGGGGTAAGAACTCATGACTGACATACCTTCATTAAGGTAATTATTTTGGTATATTTCTATATTGGTAATACATTTTTTTAGTATTTTAATTTTGTTTTCTTTTCAAAAAATAATAATTCTTGTTTTTTACAGTATGTTCTACCTCTATCTGTCCGAGACAACTTTGAAAACAACATAAAACAAGTTATATATGATCTTGGAAAATACATGAGGCAAATAATGATTTATATGCAAAATGTTTATTGCAAAACTTGTTGACATGTGTTTTACTTGCAATACATATATAGTTTTTTAATTGAAACCTATGATTTGTGTGTATCATGTGTAAGCGATTTTCATCTAAATAAATCCATAAAGAAGATATAAAATATTGGAGGAGAGAAATTCCTTGAATAATGTGTGAAATGCAAAAGTATCTACTTCCAAAAATTTTCAATGTGCAAGAACACTACCTCATACACCAAGTTGAGGAGATTGAAATGTGTGTACATGTACACACAAGGTCAATGTGGATGGTGGAGAGGAACTTGATGTCATCGAAGGATTTTGTTAGACAAAGAGCACATCCCGAGGGATATGGTGGAGGGATATATGGTATATCAATCCTTGGTGTATATTATTCGGTATATTCCTAAATTAGTTGCAAATATGAAGGTGCCTCACATTTGGGATGACAACTCCATCAACAAATTTGAATGGGAGGTTCTAGTTGGGAAAGATAGAATGACGAAAGTGAAAGGTAATTAGATGGTAGATATATACAATACTTTTCATTATTAATTTTTATTTATATTGTGCTTATTTAATTTTTATTCTTTCGTCAATTATTAATCTTTATTCTTATTCATTTTTATTATTTTTCATATAGTTGGTTGAGAGTGGGATGCACTACATTTATACATTAAAAACAATCTTTATTGGATGAAGGTATGGACAGATTGATTTATACAATGTAATGGTAGGTTATCATGGGAAGGGGTGGCTACATTGCTTAAATAAGCTCATCGTAATCAAGATACCAATATTACTAAGAGGGAAATTAATTTAGCATATGGTTTAAAAGATAAATGAGAAAGCATATTCACCTAGTACATCTTGTTTCAATTATTTTCCATTCTATTTATTTAAGTGATGTTCTTTTTTTTTATAAATTTTTACTAAGTCTAAATATGTTTATTGATTGAAAATGCATTTTTTACATGTGAGACAAATTTTAGTTGAAACACCACAGGGCTATGTGGTACAATGGCCATAAATTTCACATCAAAAGTTTGGATGACAATAAGAAAACCTATGATTGTGGGATAACTGCAGTCTTTCATTTCACTAAGGTTTCCTATAGAATTGAAAGACATCCAATAGTATCTCAAAATAGATACTATGGGTATTTGGATGATATACTTGAGTGTAACTTTAAATACTTCAAGTTAGTTCTATTCAAAGATGGTATAGGTTACAAATGAATGAAAATAATAAAAAGGGGAATTTTATTGAGGATGTCAATGGATTTATCATGGTTCATACAAGTACATTTAAGTTGGGCACATAAACATATGTTCTTCCAAGCCAATGTGAGCAGGTATTTTATTCATAGGTTCCAAGCAAAGCAGGTTGGTCGTATGTTGTTAGATATGATCCAAGAGGAAGTCATGTAAAGTATAATGTACCAAAAGAATATGATATTGAAGAAGAAGATGAGGTAGATGTATTGTTAGATGAAGAAGTTGAAGAAGTTGAACTAGATGCAGATGACAATGTTCTTAATGATGATATTGACGATGATATTATCAAAAATGACATTTATGATGTTGTTGATATGGACAATCCTTTCAACATTGACTCTTAATTGGATGATACAAAAGTGGATTTTGATGAAGAACAAGATTAATGATATTTCATAAATGTTGAAAATTAGGAGGTATGTGATTATATATTTTATATGATTTATTCTCTCAAAATTATTTATTTTTATGGGTTAATCATTGTCGTCTTCATCATCATAATCAATGTTTTCATCATCCTCCTCATCATCATGATTTTCATTATCATCATAGTAATCGTCATTGTTGTCATTTTCATCATCGTCATCATTGTCATCACCATAATCAACATTATCGCCATTCTACTCCTCATCATCATCATCATCATGGACATTTTCCTCATTGTCATTGTCATATTCATCATCATCGTCGTCACCATCATCATCATCATCATTGTCATCATCATCATCATCATCATTGTCGTCATCATCGTCATTTCCATTGTCATCATCATCATCATATCATCATCATCATCATCATCATCATCATCATCATCATAATCAACATTTCCATCCTCTTCCTCATTAGCATTGTGATCGTCATCATTTTCATTTTCATTGTCATCATCATCATCATCATCATCATCATCATCATCATTGTCATCACCATAATCAACATTGTCTTCCTCCTCCTCCTCATCATCATCATTTTCATCGTCATCGTCATCATCATCATCATCATCATCATTTTCATCGTCATGATAAACATCATATCATCATCGTTGTCGTCATTGTCATTGTCATCATTGTCGGTACCTGGTTTATAGTTTGATAGGGTCCTGATGATCATACGACAAACATTTGTTGATGTTTTTTCATATGTTACTCGATATTCTAATGGAATAGTGATGAAAACATGGTGGATTTGAGATGAACTATAGTGGATGATACGAAAGACTGGTGAAGATCAATAGTCAATCTTTTGATGTAGTAGTGATGAAAATGTTATGGATTTGAGATGAACTGATGGGGCATGTTCATCGTAGGTTAGTCACTCTTACGATGGAAAAGCGATGAGAATAACCTGGATTTGGGACCTACATTAGTCGATGGTATGAAATAAATGTTCATCTATCTTGTGATGAACATGGATCATCGTAATTTTGACATATGTGGCATGAAAAAAAATGGGTTGTAGCCTTTATTGTACTTTATCCATTGTGGT
Organism: Picea engelmannii; assembly: GCA_009831015.1. Classification (NCBI taxonomy): domain Eukaryota; kingdom Viridiplantae; phylum Streptophyta; class Pinopsida; order Pinales; family Pinaceae; genus Picea; species Picea engelmannii. The sequence goes on from ML788103.1 coordinate 131,848, forward strand.
GATGAAAAGGCATCAGTAAATTGTCGAAAAATGAGACCAATGTAGTAGTGGGCCCTCCTTCCTTTTGACAAGGTCATCATCAAACATATTATTTGGTTTCTTCCCCCTAAGGAATAACATAAGATTAATATTGACATGTCAGGTCCTTTCTAGAGGAACCAAATATTGATATTTAGAAAATATACTTAAGAGTATAATTCCCAAAATTTGTATTCCTTACTCCACTATAATCATGTCAGGACACATGTTCTTAATTTTCAACAAGCTTCTTTCAATCCTAAGGACAGGTGGATTCGTAGGATTTATAATGTTTGGTCCTTACATGACTAGTTATCTATGAAGGCCAACTCCCATCCAAGACCCTTATGACCACGAGTAGGACGAAAAAATGGACTTTGTCTAGTTTGTGGAAGTGCACTTTGTTTAGTTTGTGGAAATGTTCAGGTTCATGGATTAAGTACACGGTGAAATTCCTGGTTTGAATGTGAAGTAGCAATTACAATTTCTTTGTAATACATATGGACCCTCATTATTTTGTGAGCATGTTGAGTTTCTATCATTTCATTTGTTTTCAAAACTAGTTTGAGAGAACACAATATGTACTTAAGAATCAAGACAATCAACTTGCCTATTTTTTTCTAGCAGAAAATATTTTCAACCATGCAATACCATTCATAGTTGGTACACTATCACTCCTTTAATGTATCTTGAAAAATAATTGTACAAAGAGTATTTGGGTATGAGGTAACATTATGATTTGGGTGATTTTCTTAGAAATTTTATGAAGATAAGCTAGTTCAATGGATTGAGAAAGTGCAATGAACAAGTTAAATCTTAATCATGTTCTTCCTTGCAACCATTTAAGGGCTTTGGTCATGATTTTACATTGAAAGTATATGGAATCCCCACAAACACCAACGAAATGAAAAAATCAATCAATGTAGTTATTCAAAATTCCATAATTGCAAAATATAGCAACAAGGAAATCATGTTGTTCATGGACTTAAGGAATTTTGTGATCCTCTTGGTGGAGGATATGGTCACAATGGATATTCGCAAATGAAACACTATCCAAAGTTAGTAATATATGAACACCATATTGTTATTGATGGTTATTCTAGGGCTATGTTTTACCATGTTTATGTTTCTAGTAGGAATTCATATTGTAAACTACATCATTTTACACAATTCCCAATTAGTTAAATAACCTAGCAAATATGCATTTTACATAATATCAATGTGCAAGTACAACATGTGTGTATGTGTGTGGTGATAAATCTCAGGTCTTCATAGAGGTAACATATCCATCACATTTGCCCAAAGGGGTTGGATCCAATGGTGGAAAGCGAGGAGTTTTTCACCATTGGGCAAGGTTCAATTCTCGTGAGGGATTTACCTGGAGCCATGGGGACACCTTGAGGTAGTGGTCGAACGTGTGGTTGCACCCAGAGATACTATAATAATGGTATCGTGACCCGTGCACACATAAGTGGATCAAAGCCCACCCCCATGTCCTTCAACTTTAAAAGTCCCCGAGGTGTAGGACAGTCGGTGACGGAGTGTGTTTTTAAGCCACTCCGTGATGTTAAAGTCACCGGTTCGAAACCTGCGGGGACAAAAAATCCAACCATGTTAAGGGTTGGTGTGGCTCAGGCCGGGTGTGATCCCCGGGTGATTTTGACGGCTTAGATGCCCCTGAGTCGCGGTTTCTCAAGCCATAGGTTAATCGCAGGTCTTGCACAAATTAACAAACAAAAAAAAAACATATCCATCACATTTACTCAATTATTGGAGATAACTCATTAGCAGTTCATGTGGCAAGAAGAAATATGTTTTCCATTAAGTTGGTCAAAAGGATTTTATGAACAAGAAATTTTTTCTATTTCTACACAACTGCATTTAAGCTAGAAAAAAAACTAACAAAACCTAGGCAAAAAAAAGGAACAAAACATAATCCTCAATATAACCCTCACCAATGTTACTAAGGACCACAATACAAGAAAGACTATGAGAAAAAAATAAATTCCATGAATATTTTACTTGATAGCAATTAACATATGAAATAATCTTGGTTGTATGATAATCAACTACTTTCTTGGAAGTCATATCATTCTTGTTACCAACAAGAAAATTATTCTCATTTTCACTAGCATAACAATAAATTTCATTCAACCATTGATTTGTACTTGAGTTTACATCAAAATTTATTCCAAAACAACAATCATAAACAATGTTATTCCTATAAAAATTTATGTGCCATAACTAGCAAAGATAGCATAAAAGACAGTATGAAATGACAAGCACAATATGGCATAAAGGAAGCTACTTGTTATGTACATGTGATAGTTCAAGGAAGCTTTGTTGATATACAGGTCAATAAGTGTTGTACTCGAGATTGGTTTCTACAATACCAAAATGGTGTGGGATTTATAACTGGTCAACCTCTCAACTTTGAATTTCATGATCATTGTATAAGCCTTGGCTCATGTTTCAAGCTATTGTTCGAAGTAGCTAGATCATATTGAAAAGTGAGTTCACATGTCAAAGGAATCGCTCTCTTTTAATGATAATCATTATGACAACATTATAAGTAATGCACAACAAGTAAGTCACAATTGCAAAGACTAAACCAAAATTTGCATTCTAAATGACCAAAACATTATCTTTTAAACCATACATGTTACCATATTCATGAGTGATACTACATGTTTCGCATCCTGCATCAATTATGGTGGGTCGTATGGTGAAAATATACCAATAGAAAAGTGATTCTAGGGCATTACCATAGATTCATTATTTATGTTTTTTGATGAAAGGAATGCATTTGAATGTTGATAACATTGGTCACTTTCCACTTGCATTGCTTGGACACACCACTTACTATATATGGAGAATACCATGAGATTGTATAACATTGAATAACCTTGTTGTCACCTAAACTTATTTTTGTGGTATCTCTGGTTAACACACTTAGTTCTAACTATAGTGGTATTATGTTTTGATTAGGGTTCACAATCTCCCTTGAATATAGTGAGGATACACCTAAATTGAACATTATTAAGGTAGTGTTGGTATATTTCCTCTGGAAATGAAGATGGATTGTTTTGAGTTGTCAGTTTTGGGACTCTGATTGGCCATACTAGACCAGAAATATTTTTCGAGACCTATTCTTAATTCCCAAGAAATGAAATATATAATCCATTGTAGATACAATTAGTTCCGTAAGGAATATTGTGTTAAATGAGGAATGATAAACTTGGCTATGCTACAATGACTCACGAATTAATGAGTTACTTAGGATTTGAAGAAAGAAAACTAAACATACCTAAATTTATTGCTCAAGTGCCACTCGTGTTCCACTCCACTGGTCTTTGTCACTGGAGGATAGCTCGGGTGTCGCTCCACTACTCTTTGTCACTAGAGGATACCTCAGGTACTGCTACAATGGTTTTTGTCATTGGAATAGCGTTAAGAGATAATGACAGGAGCCAAACTATAGCCTGGTCAATTTGACTGATATATATATATATATATATATATATATATATATATATATAGAGAGAGAGAGAGAGAGAGAGAGAGAGAGAGAGAAAATTTCATCCAAAATATGTTTTCGACTGAAAGTAAGTGTGTCATTTGTTCGACCGAAAAGCTACCCCCAATTCTCATGAAAGTGATAGCCACATTCATGAGTTTACCCATATATATGTGTGTGTGTTTGTGTGTGTATACAGTAATAATATTAAGGTCTTTGTAAATTTGTTATAGGCTTATGGCTTTCAATCCCATAGGAGATTTCAATATAGGTGAATAAAAATTATGTTAATATGCCCGCGAGGGTTTGGTCGAATGGTAGTCATCTTGTACTGTAAGGCATCCAATTAAGAAATATGGGGGCAACTCAACCCAAGTTCGAATTCCTCTCTTACCCGAGAGTTGTGCTTGTGGGGTGTGTAATTTATCTAGCAATTATAGTGGCAACAAATAGGCTCGACCTTGGGAGGAATCTAGAAAAGGCTTGTCAAGTTACCGATTCAGCTAATATTAAAAAAAAAATGTTAATATAGTGTGACATGGATGGAAAAGGAAATTGGAACTTGATTATTTAGATGGAACTTCATAAGCATGTGACATTCGTACAAACTAGCTAGGAGGAGGTGTAAATAAGCAAACAAACAAAATTAATTTTTGAGGATGTTGAAGACCATAATATTCCTAATCATGAGGGAATGCAAGTTATGTGGTTATGTCAAGTAATCGACATAAATACTACTAATTAATATTCATGTACTTGTTATCTAGTTGTATTTTTTGTCCTGGAATTGGTTGTTTAGGTTAGTCATTTTTAGTTGTGTTACTTAAAATTGCTCAACTTTGGTAGTATAAGATTGTCATGACTAACTTTTTTGGTCACATAGTCAATAATTATCCATTTTGTACTAGCAATATTCCTTGAGTGTCTTGGTCCTTTTTGTCTTATTCATTCAAAATAAAGAGTTGCATGACTAACTCATTATTCATTTTGTACTAGCGATATTCCTTCAGTTTTTTTCATTGCATTGTATTGTTTTGCGTATTGTTTTGTGTTATGTATGTGAGTTTCCACACATAGTTATAAGTTAAACTCATTAAAATAATAATAATAAAATAACTCATGTAACATAATTCATTAAAATAATCATAAAAATAATAAAAAATTATGTTGGCTACATTGAATTTATGCATGGCATTAAAATAATAATAAAAAATAATAAAATAATAAAAAATTATGTGGAATATATATATATATATATATATATATATATATATATATATATATATATATATATTGAATGAATAACAACCAACCTATATCCATTTAACTATGAATCTATTAAGCTTCAAGAGGGATCACTAACCTTTTTTAGACTGTAAAACTTGAGAAAATGTTAAATGGATTTAGATTGATTTTAAAGTATGTTGCACCAGTTTTGAATCTAGGAACGTAGATACTAGTATCTCGAATGAGTAGAAGTTTCCCTCAAATATGAAAGCAAGCGTGAAGTTGGGAGATGCAATAATATATATTAAAAATATATTTTAGATTGCAATGTATTCAGATAATGGTACATTTTAAATCTTATTTTAATAAAATTGAAGGTCAATCTAGTCTACATTAATCTAAGACAACATTTCTCATATTACAACAACTAAAATATCAAAATTACTATTTTAATTTGTACTAATAATTATATGAATATATTTAACACAATAATGAAACTTTAATATGTAAAGATTTTATTAGAAAATGAGAAACAAAATTGAAAATGGATATATAAAATTTTAACATATTTTTAAAATTAAATTGTACATATATAAACGTCAAACATCTTTGTAAACTTGAAGCATTATTCTTGTTCTAATTGGAAAAAGCTAAATAGTACTACTCTTGTAATATGAAAATACAATTAAAGTCCATGATATGGTTGGTTGATAGCAACAACAAACTCGAGCAAATGCTTGCCATGGATAAGGTATTGATTTATTGGACTTTCATGTTTAGTCTCCGCTTGAAGGAAAACATACATGCATTAAAAAAAATTCATATCCACAATTATAAAGTGAGTAGTATTAAGGTTTTTTACTTAAATAAATTTTAAAATAATATTTAGTGTAGTTTAGTCTTTGTTTTATAGTGATATTTTAAGTAAATCTAATGAAAATATTTGTTATAAATTATGTATTTGTAATAATTGAATAAAAATATTTACATTTTAATTTAATATCATTTAATTTAAAGTTTTCTATTTATAAATTAGTTCCCAAGCTCCCATTTCCTTGATGTTGAAGCTCCAAAAAATCTCCTAAGTTCCCAAAATAGTTCCCAACCAATTTGGGGTGTTCCCTACCAGTTCTCAAACTCTGTGCATCTATGGTTTTAAATAAATCCAACATTTCATATAAATATTTATTAATGTTTTAAATTTTAATTGTTCATAAATAGAATGAGCTTAACATTTGAAATTAATATTTTAAAATATTATAACGCTATAATTAATAATTATAATAACACGATTATATATATTTATCAATGTTTTAAAATGAAAAGTTGGGATAATTAATAAATATCTTAAAATAGTGGATTTATGACTTGTCAATGTGGCTAAATGGTAAGGAGGAATGATTGTTATCCTCCCTATTATTGATTAGAGAGGTTGGGCACTTTTCTTGAGGATAAGCTACTCTATCCTCTTTGTTGTGACATGAAGAAGATGGTGAAAAAAATTTCAAGTGCACAAGTTCTAAACAATAAGCTCCTTTTCAAAATTTAGTAACTCCTCCTTACGTCATTCAAAAAACAATGATATTATCATTATTATTGACTTGAATTGGTATATTCATGACCATAATTATGTCAATTTTTTGAAAGTTTGATGAAATTGTAATCTTTGTAATTTGTAATTGAAGTCTTGATAAGAGTAACTTGTGAAATCTTTGTAATTGAAGTCTTGATAAGAGTAACTTGTGAAGTTAACCATAGATTGTTAAAAAAGAAGACACGTGGTTTTATAGAAGGTTACTAGGAGGTTTCCACTCCCAATTTGTACCCAAAGTTGCAAGTTAGATTGTTTATATTCCATATATAGAAAAACACAAAAACAGGAATTATTTTTATCAACATTCCATATCGACTTATACACACTGCCACTGAGATGTCGGCCCGTCGCTTCTTATTCTTATCTATTTCCTTCCAAAGATTTCGAATTTCAGTTATCTGTGAAATTTACAGGCAGTGAAATTTAGACATAAACGTTCCTTCAATCGTTGTCTCCTCCTATAAAATTCTGGTGTGAGCAGAGATGAAATGAAGACAACTACAGGGCAATCTGTGAAGCTTTTGTTGGAAACGTTATCGAGAGTGCTGTGAGAACTGCTTCCGAAAAATGGCTGTAAGTCGAAGCAGCCACCAGTTAACAATGAGCGCATGGACATATACGTTTCTTGTTACATTTGCGTGTTTTCTGTGCCTGTGCGCTGCAGGTAAAATTCTCATTCTCGTTTATTTGTCCCGAATGTTTGTTTTGGCATTGCTGGGCAGTTATGTTATTGTCTTTTTGTTTATTAATTTTTCATGAATGGAACGACAGACTCGGCAGGGGG
>ML788103.1:149614-170293 GCA_009831015.1 Picea engelmannii
ATACAAACTCTAAAGTACCCCATCTACTAAAATAATTAAAATGATATAGAAAATTTAAAATTAACAAAGCCAACATGCCCATAATTTGTCATGCATCTAATAGCATAGTGAATTCATGAATACAATAAAACAAGTAAACAAAGAATTCAAATATTCATTTTGCACAATGGAATTAAACATACAAAATACAACAATACACTTCTCTCTTGACAATATCCAATTGGTTGCATATGAAGGAAATTCCTCCCAACCATAGGCTTTTCATTCCATTACTCTCAACAACAAGACACCCCCAAGATAGGGATACGAGTGTAGAAGGAGGTATGTCTCTTTTGGTTGTCCACTGTCGATACACACAACACCCTAAAACCCAAGTTCAAACTCTAATACAAATTCCAATCCACTAACTCTCTTTCCCCTTAACCTACACAAGTCAAGGAATGGGATCCCCTTCTCTACCACGCAATCCCTCAAGTTATTTGTTAGGATATGATCCTAACCCCTCTCCATGGTTCATTAGTTAGTAGGATATGTTTTCTATTTAATAAAGGCCAACATTAGTTAATCAGGCCCAATAAATAAATAAGAATAAGTCAATCTAAGAAGACCTAACAGAAGCTTTCGCTTCTAGAAATATCTTCCTCTAGAAGTTTTCTTAGAAGGTAGAATTAGTATAAATAAGAGTAAGAGGCATTGGATATTTTGTCTTGGAGATTATTGTAATAGAGATCTGCTCTATTGGAGGTTGTCTGTTGTTGGATCATGTTGTCATTGATGTCAAAGGATTGATGTCAAGGGATTGATGTTGATATCAAAGGGTTGATATCAAGGGATTGATGTTGATGTCAAATGATTGATTTTGATGTCAAAGGAACAATGTCTTGTCATAGTATATTGATAAAGTATGTGTTTATGTAATGTCCCCCACCTCTTGATAGAGAGGTGATGAGGAAACTCAGTGGCTTGGGCACCCCCACTAGGTCATAGTCTCACACTGAAGGGGAAAGTCAACTAAACTAAAGTTATATTTTTAAGTTGACTTAAGAAAGAAAAAGGATAAAAGGAGTAAAAGATTTAGATAACTCAACAGAAGAATAGAAGATAACCTTGGGAGTTAACCTAACTCAACAGAGAATTAGAAGGAAAAGTATAAGTAAGAGGCTGGGGCGAACCTATTAGTCATTCTGGATTTGGCATATTTCTTGTTATTGCTCTTGAGCATTCAGTTTGGGGGTTTTGTTGTACAAACCCTTGTGAGCAACTCAGTGGTGAAAGACCCACTCACCTTGTTCCACAGCTTGGTCTCAGGGATGAAAGACTCCTCCACACCATTCTACAACCAACATCTTTCCATCTAGCACTTCAGAAGGTAGCAGGGCCATATTGTTCTTGAGTTTTTAGCAAGGGCGCACCATCACCTAGAGGAGGGTTCGATCTAGCTTATTAGGAGAGCCTATGGCCATTCTGTCACTTGGGTTTTATTTGCAGGAGCACAACCATCATTTTGAGGGCTTTTTTGGAGATTTATAACCATTATATATTTTGCTTCAGATTGTGATGTCTTAGAGACAAAGGGGACGTCCTAGGATTCAGTAAATCTTAGATTTAGAGAGCTTCATTTGGAATCTGAGTCTGAAACTTCTTCCACAGGGTCTCTATAGCCTGATCTACATTCCTGGGGAGTTTCAAGGCATTTGGGGGCTTCTCTCATTAGGGTCGAATTACCTAGGGTTCCAAGCATCTAGGAGGGCGCAACTTCAGTAGAAGAATCACAGTTTGGAGGAGTTTTCCTTGGTCGTTCAGCTTGAGATTTCAGAGGGGTGTTCCTATCACCCAGATCTAGCAGTTGATAGATTTTGGGTTCATTTGGAGTCTTCTTGCAGTTGGGCTGAGTTATTGAGGGTTTTAGCCTTCTATTGGAGCATGACACTCTTCAGCTGGAGGGTTTGACATTCAGATCTGTTTGTATTAATCTTCATTTCTTATTTAGCCTTTGGAGGCTTATTTTGTATCGACAGAGCATTTTGTAGAAGCTCTTATCTATTTCTATCCAGCCATCTGAGGATTGTTCCAGATCGATTATCTATTATATTGGTTCCATATTGCTCATAATAAAAGGTCAGATCTTTGCTTGTGCTTCTATATATGAATGTATTGTGATATTTATGTGTTGGATGAATCTTGTTTGAACACACTTAATAACTGGATAACTCAATAAACACTTGCACATCAACGAATCAGTGGTAGTTAGTGATTCCAAGCGAAAAAATTGGCTTGGGATCATTACAGTGGTATCAGAGCTTCGATCCTCCAAACTTGTGGAGGGATCGGTGCATGCAGAGGTATAGTGGAATCTTTATGGGTCGGAGGAAGAAACCCAGCAGTGAAACAGAGGCCGAAATGAAAGGGTCAGGGAATGACCATGAGCCTCAAGGCTTGGCCTTCTTAACAGTCGAATTTGATAAGTTCCATCAAACCATAAACCACAGAGAAATCATGTTGGTCCAACACTTAGATGAGTACCAGGAAACCAATAAAAGGGGATAGGCCAAAATTTCTGAAACTTTGAAGAAGGTTGATGAGAACTTGTAGCTGATGAACAAGAATCAATCCCGGATAATTGAACTTCTGATGCAAGTAACCCATCAAGGGAAGGACCCTGATATGTATGGAAATAAGGAGGCTGGTGGATCCGGTGGAGTCCATGAGGAGATCATATATAACCCGGAGAAAGCCCCCAGATCTGAGGGACGTTTGGGAGGTAGTACGTCCTAGGGTCAAATGGGTAGCAGGGTCAATCCTAGGCCATACATGCCCACGTTCATAGATGAACAGCTAGGCCGACATTTGGGTAGTAGAGCTAACCCTAGACCGTACATGCTCACATTCACAGATGAGCAACGGCAACAAGAACAGGTTGAAGACTTTGTGGAAAAATTGGCGAGGAGTACCAAAGAGTACCACAGTTTGGATATGAGGGTCTAAAGACAGATGTCCCTAGATCAGTATTGCTAACTCAGGTTCATAAATCAACCTAGGATGAACCATAGGGGCAGTTTTGAGTTTGAACGAAGAGCAGGGAAGATAGAGATTCTATACTTTGATGGTACGACCAAGATGACAACACAATCTTGGGTGAAAAATCCGGATGCCTACTTGTAGCTCAACCCCATGAGGGAAATTGAGGCCATCAAGTTTTCCACTATGTACCTGGATGGAAAGGCTCACGACTGGTGGTATCATGGACTCACCACACTCGACCACAATCAGATTGTGTCCTATATAGAATTCACTCAGAGGCTCATTGATAGATTTGATCAAGGAGATCTTGAGCTACATTTCTGGGAGCTCACCCAACTCAAGCAAACAGGTACAAATGAGGCATATATTGATGGATTTCATAGGTTGGCAGTGATGGTGCAAGATATGTCCCCGACCAAGCTCATGATGCTTTTCACAGAAGGATTGATGGAACCCTTAAAGGGTTGGGTAAAGGCCTTCAATCCTACCAACCTACAGGAGGCCATTTGGAAGACGAGGGATTTGGGTCCAGCTGCTAAACCTAAATTCATACCCAAACCACCTCTTAACAATGGTGGAAGAGATCAAAGGCCTCCAATGAACCTGGGAGGACATGACCCAAGAGGCTTTGACAAGGGCCATGGCAGAGTGGATGAAAACACTAGGAGGGAATTGAGAAGGAAGCAACTTTGCTTCACTTGCAAAGAACCATGGAACACAACACACAAATTCATGGGCCGTGGTCAAGTGCACTACATTGAGGTCACCTCAGACAACAAGGAGGAAGAGGATATCGGCCAGATACAAAACATGGAGGTCGATACCATTGATACAGAAGAGGGGCATATCGCAGGACATGACAATATGGCCACCTTGGCATCTATCAGTGGAGTGCCAAAGTATAACACCTTCCGAATGAGGGGGGTCTTGCAGGGACAGAGGGTTTCGGTTTTGATTGATGGAGGATCTTCCCACAACTTCATTGATTCCGCTTTATTGAAAAGGAGACACATACCCATAGTAGAATTTGAAGGATTCAAGGTGGAGGTAGCAGGTGGAGGCACTATGCCTTGCGACATATACATTCTGGGCATGAAGATAACCTTTGGTAGACATGAGATGACACAGGACGTCTATGTCATGGACCTTCTGGATACCAACATCATCCTAGGGGTTCAGTGGCTCAGCACATTGGGACCTATTAATACCAACTACAAAACTATGGAAATGTCATTTACAGAGGAGGGTGGACAAAAGGTAGTGCTTCGGGGCATGACAGGGAATGCTGCAAAGGTAGTCACAACCAAGAGGATGAAGGCCATCTTTCGAAGAGACAAGATAGTATACACATCCGAATGCAGGGTTGTGAAACGTATGGATGAATAGGGAAACATTCACTACACCCCAGAGATCAAAGAAATCCTTGATAGGCACCACAAGGTGTTTGGACTTATTCCTCAAGGGGTACCACCAAATAGGGGGTTTGAGCACATTATTGAGCTAAAGGAAGGGGCCAAACCAGTTATCACCACACCATATAGACATCCCAAGAAGTACAAAGATGGGATAGAGAAGGCCATCAAGGATATTCTGGACATGGGGCACATCAAGCCCAACAGTAGCCCTTTTTCTTCTTCAGTAGTGCTGGTGAAGAAGAAAGATGGCACTATGAGGATGTGCATTGACTTCAGGGATTTGAACAAAAAGACCATCAAAATAGGTATGCGATACCAAGGATTGATGAAATGTTGGATGAATTGCATGGGGCCATCTACTTCACTAAGATTGACCTTCGCTCTAGTTACCATCAAATCAAGATGAGGGAGGAAGACATCTCAAAAATAGCTTTTAGATGTCACTACGACCATTATGAGTTTTTAGTGATGCCCTTTGGATTAACCAATGCCCTTGCTACATTCCAATCATGTATGAACTATGTATTCAACAAGCAGCTGAGAAAGTACCTGCTGGTATTTTTTGATGACTTGCTTATCTACAACAAGACGTGGGAGGAACATCTCAGGCATGTGGATTAGATTTTGTCAATCATGGAGGAAAAATCATTGTATGTTAAGGAGTCCAAATGTGAGTTTGGAATGACAGAGGTCCTCTATTTAGGACACATCATCGGGGAAAAAGGGGTACAGGAACATTAGGAGAAAATACAAGCCATCATGGAATGGCCTACTCCTAAGACACTCATAGAATTGAGAGGATTTCTGGGTATGTGCACGTATTACAGGAAGTTTGTCAAAGGATTTTCTTAGCTGTGTGCACCTTTGATTGATTTGACTAAGAAAGGAGCTTTCAAGTTGGACGAGGAGGCTAAAATAACGATGGACAAGATGAAGTAAGTGATGAGTACGTGCCTAGTATTAGCCCTTCCAGATTTCAGTCTCCCTTTTACCTTGGAGTGTGATGCCTCTGGAGAAGGAATAGGGGCCATATTGATGCAAAAGAGGCACCCTCTTTCCTGTGAGAGTCGAAAACTCAGGGGTCCCGATCTAATCTACAATATTTATGACAAAGAAATGCTGGCTATCATGCATGCACTAGCCAAATTCCCGCAATACTTGGTTGGTGCCCGGTTTGTGGTCAAGTTAGATCATAACAATATCAAATATCTATTGGAGAAGAAGGATTTGAATGAGAGGCAACAGAAATGGGTAAGTAGAATACAGGCCTATGAATTTGACATTGAATTTGTTAAAGGGAAGAACAACGTGGTGGCTGATGCATTATTCAGGAGGCCATCCATCTTTTCCATGATCGGGGTATCAGTTGACTGGAAAGACCATCTGGCGATGGAGTATGCAAAGGATCAGTTCGCATGCCATCTATTGGATGGGCAGATACAAGATGATAATTTCAAGGTTATGAATGATCTCATCTACTATAAGGATCGTATATTTTTAGTTCTTGAATCGGCCTTCAAGGCTAAGATATTACAGGCATACCATGACTCACCAATGGCAGGTCATCAGGGAATCAACAAGACGTACAGGTAGGTGAGAGAGAGGTTCTCATGGAAGGGCCTCAAGGAGGATGTGATTAATCATGTCAAGGAGTGTACTACATGTTAGGAGAACAAAGATGAGCACACGCACCCAACAGGATTACTACAACCCCTACCCATTCCGGAGCACAAATGGGAGAGCATATCCATGGATTTCATCATCGGGCTGCCAAAGATAGAAGGGAAGGACTGCATATTTGTAGTAGCGGACAGGTTGACAATTTTCGCACACTTCTTCGCCATATCCATTGACTTCAGTGTAGCATAGGTGGCCGAACTGTTCTTTAGGGAAATCTTCAGGTTGCACGGCCTACCCAAGACCATTGTCAGTGATAGGGATAGTAGGTTCATGAGTACATTCTGGCAGGAATTATTCAGGTTGGTTGGTACGGTCTTGACCCCTAGCACTAGCTATCACCCTCAGACAAACGGACAGAAAAAAATTGTCAACAAGTGGGTGGAGGGGTACCTCAAAAATTATGTGGCAGGACAACATAAAGCGTGGGCCAGATGGTTGGGCCAGATGGTTGCACTTGGGAGAGTACTGCTACAACACCACCCAACATACATCCATAGGCATGTCACCATTCAGGGCCTTGTATGGATATGATCCCCTATATTTTGGGGAGATTTCTTTCAGTGACAGCAGGGCACCTATGGTACAGGATTGAATACAACAGAGCCAATACATTCTTAGGGAGCTGAAGGATCATCTACAGAGAGAACAGAACCAACAAAAGATCCAAGCAGACAAGCACATAGTTGATCGTACTTTTGAGGTTGGGGACCTGGTCTACTTGAGACTCCAACCATACAGGAAGGATTCCATAAAAAGGAGCAGAGCAGATAAACTATAGCCACATTTCTTTGGACCCTACAGAGTTAGCAGGAAGATAGGGGTTGTAGCTTACGAGTTGGAGCTTCCACAGGGTAGCAAAATACACAATGTTTTCCATGTCTCTTGCCTTAAGAAATCCCTTAGCCAACACATCAGACCTATTGAGGTATTACCTCCCCTGGATGAGGAAGGAAAACTTGTTTTGATTTCGGAGGAGATATTAGAGGCCCAAGATAAAAGGCTCAGAAACTGAAGCATCAAAAAGTACCTGATCAAATGGAAGGATTTACCCATTGAGGATGCCACATGGGAAAAGGAGCACGTGGAAAGAGAAACAGATTTGGAATTGCTTGAGGACAAGCAATTTCAAGCAGGGGAGACTATAATGTCCCCCACCTCTTGATTGAGAGGTGATGAGGAGACTCAGTGGCCTGGGCACCCCCACTAGGTCATAGTCTCACACTGAAGGGGAAATTCAACTAAACTAAAGTTATATTTTTAAGTTGACTTAAGAAAGAAAAAGGATAAAAGGAGTAAAAGATAACCCAACAGAAGAATAGAAGCTAACCCTGGGATTTAACCTAACTCAACAGAGAATTAGAAGGAAAAGTATAAGTAAGAGGTTGGGGTGGACCTATTAGTCATTCTGGATCTGGTATATTGCTTGTTATTTCTCTTGAGCATTCAGTTTGGGGGTTTTGTTGTACAAACCATTGTGAGAAACTCAGTGGTGAAAGACCCACTCACCTTATTCCACATCTTGGTCTCGGGGATGAAAGACTCCTCCACACCATTCTACACTCAGCATCTTTCCATCTAGCGCTTCAGAAGGTAGTAGGGTCGTACTTTTCTTGAGTTTCCAACAAAGGTGCACCATCACCTAGAGGAGGGTTCGATCTAACTTATCAGGAGAGCCTATGGCCATTTCGTCACTTGGGTTTTATTTGCAGCAGCACAACCATCATTTTGAGGGATTTTATGGAGAGTTATGACCATCAGATATTTTGCTTCAGATTGGGACGTCTTGGAGACAAAGGGGACGTCCTAGGATTCAGTAAATCTAAGATCTGGAGAGCTTCATATGGAATCTGAGTCTGACACTTCTTCCAGAGGGTCTCTATAGCCTAATCTACATTCCTGGGGATTTTTAGGGCATTTGGAGGCTTCTCTCATCAGGGCCAAATTACCTAGGGTTCCAGGCATCCAGGAGGGCGCAACTTCAATAGAAGAATCACAGTTTGGAGGAGTTTTCCTTGGTCGTTCAACTTGAGATTTCAGAGAGGTGTTCCTATCACCCAGATCTATAAGTTGACAGAGTTTGGGTTCATTTAGACTCTTCTTGCAGTTGGGCCGAGTTATTGAGGGTTTCAACCTTCTATTGGAGCATGGCACTCTTCAGCTAGAGGGTTTGGCATTCAGATTTGTTTGTATTAATCTTCATTTCTTATTCATCCTTTGGAGGCTTATTTTGTATCGGAAAACCATTTTGTAGAAACTCTTATATATTGTCTATTCGGCCATCTGAGGATTGTTCCAGATCGGCTATCTATTGTATTGGTTCCATATTGCTTATAATAAAAGGTCAGATCTTTTATTGTACTTCTATATCTGAATGTATTGTGATCTTCATGTGTTGGATGAATCTTGTTTGAACGCACTTAATAATTGGATAACTCAATAAACACCTGCACATCAAGGAATTAGTGGTAATTAGTGATTCCAAGTGAAAAAATTGGCTTGGGATCATTACAGTTTAGGGGCCCTAAATCCCTCTAACTCAATAGTAGGAACCAATCATGCCACAGAGGCCCAATTAGACTCTATAGCATTTGATAGTGGAATGGTTCTCCAAATATTGCGATCCAGCCAATTAATCGATGGGATTTACGTAGTGATTTACATGATATCTTCTCGCAAAAACTCCTCCTTCAGTATGAACTTTCTCTTTTGTGTATTTTCTCTTATAGGTGGGTCTGATAAAAGATAGGTGATGGTATAAACTAGCTAGGTAAAAGAAAAAGCGAGGAAAATTAACTACTGAGGAAGGTTGAGCTCAGGATAACCTTCGCGCTCAAGAATGCAGACAAAGATTTTCACACCTACGAAAAGCCTAGTACTAATACATCACTTGCTGGTGTTTCAGTTATTGACTGAGATACAATTGTTTAAAGAAAACATACATGAAATAAAATGATGGCAATAAAATTAGTTTCCTTAGCTCTAATCACTAATCACACATTAACACAACAATTTTCTTTCCATCATTAGAGATAAGAACTATAAAAATATTGAATCATCTAACTTATCAATAGATTCAGAAACTCTTACTCATTACAGCATGCATTCATGAGATAAAGTCAGAAGTAATTCCTCCTTATGATCCAATCATACACGCCTTTGATGTAAAATAGTAACTTGTCTCCAGTCCTAAACAAGACTTCTCAATTAAGGTAGTTCCAAAATAGTTCTTTACAATTACAAAAATGAGGGTCTTTGCAAAAGCCATCAACCCTTTCTAATAGGCCGATCCTCTTATTTATAACAAATTATTAACTAAAAATAACTATCAAAAGTGAAATCTAGGTAAAACAAAACATCACCACATGGCGCTTTCAACTCTTGGTATTCTAAGAGTCATCAAATGGTTTCACTTGAGTGGATGACTCTTATCATACTCTGACCATTTGAGGAAGAGTTCCTCGCATGTGTTAGCATACGGGAATCTGTGTTGATCCATCGAGGCCGAAATGATATTCTTTATCTCCATTGCCCGTGCATGATACGTGAGTACTTTAACACTTAACTGTTGTAACATTGTTTGAGCCTTGATCAGGTGCTCCATGAACTGTTGTACTTGACTTGGCACCATGTTATCCACCTTTGCTATCTCCATAGTCCATGATGAGTCTTGTTTTACATATAGTTTGATTATGTCATGTAAGTCGACAAATTCCTCGGGTGCGTTGAATTCTGGGAGACCGATATCTCTCATCGCCCGATTGATTTTGGTCCAGCTCCTTTCATAATCGTCTTATTTCTATTAGATATCCCACTGAGGTTCTTGGGCCATATTCATACATTATTTAGTCGACTTCCTTATACGGTCAATGTTGTTGTCCCTTAGCACCTGAATGCCATGCTCTTCGGTGTCTCGACCCTTTTGAACTGCACTGATGTAATCAATTCTGTCAATCGCTTGGTGGGCCTTCTCATACCATATTTCCATGTCTTTGCACATTTCTAGAGCCATAAGGGTGTCTTCCTGGAAGTTGGTTATCCCTGTAGTGAAAAAGTGCCACTCACTCGTGAATTTTCTATAGGCATCTTGGAATTGGCTTCTCAAGAATACTGTGGCATGTGTGGAGTCCTAATAGTATTTTTCCAAATGGCACAGATGCTCCAACTCCTTTAACACAGTGGCCATCTCCTCTTCATCTTTCCTTTCTCTATCAAGGGTGGCATCTGTGATTTCCATCCCTACATTGATAAGCTCGGACGTCTTGGCATGCTTCGTGCTGATCAACTTCTCCTCTATGGTGATGAGGATGGAATTGTCCAAATTAAGCCTCCTTTTCTTAGTGGTTCTCTTCATGATGGATTTCCTCTTTCAGTCATAGGAGATGGATTGTATATTGGTGACCTCATCCACAGGTTCGGGGATTTGTTTCTCTCACCAAGTAAGAGTGTTTCCCAAGCTCTCGGTGGTGTATATTTGTTCAAGACTAGGTTCCTGAACCTCTTATGTATGTCTTGATGGCTCCGCCTCTGGTTGTTTCTCATCGGGTGGTAAAGTGCTGGTCAAAATTGAGGAATCAGGCATAAGTTCGGTACTTACTTGGTGATCAGCTATTGAGATGTCGATTTCCTGTTGTAGAATTATTTCTCCTTCTTGTTCTCTCGATCCTAGCTCATCCCTCGATTTGTCCATTGGGGTTCTCGGTGTATCGAGTAGCTCAGTGTCTAATACACTTTTGACCTCCTTGTGACTCTGTGGAAGGCTTTGAATTGGAGCATTGGGACCCGGGGAAGATACTTTATTGGGTTCTTTTTCCTATGTAATTTGCACCGGAGTCACTGGGGAAACCTCTAAACTCTTCTCATCATCATAGATATTTATTAGGTCATGCAAGGGGTTTGGTGGACTATTCCTACCTAGTGTCATTGATATCTCAGACTGAGTTGAAATTCCCCTGAGTGATCCTATCTGTGGTGGTGGAATTTCAAGATTTTCTGGCCCGGTGATTCCTTCAAGTTGTATTGGTTCTGAGCATCTTGGCTCTCCTCATCTTTCGATTGGGTTTTCAGAAGGAACCCTCGTCATATCTATGAGATTCGGGTTGTTATCCAACTGTTCAATGACTCTTTGTGACTCTTCCATCAAGAGAAATACCCTTTTCTCTGCCTCTAGTGTCAAGAACAATCCCCTTCTTTGCCCCTCTATTGTCTGTGCCACTCTAGTTTCTTCCTTGGCTCTGAGGGCCTCTTGAGCCAACTGATCTATTGTTTCCACCTGCTCATCCATGCTCATGGCCTTGAACCTAGTCATGTTTGGGTTAGCCATCCTCTGCACCACCTCGTCCTAGTCCTAGGCATTATTTGTGAAGACTTCGTCCTCAAACTTATCGTGAGCATATGACCAACAAGATGACACCTTTGAAGCATGTTGCAGGACCATGACTTTTGGATCGTGCTTGTGCAATCGGCCTTTCAGGAACCTAAATTTGAGTTGGCTTAGCCCTTCTTGTTTGGCTTGAGAAATATCCTTTACCAGATAGAACCCTACATGAAAACTGTAGGGTATGAAATCCTATTTCTTGTCTTTGACCAGTGTGGCATTGTAGCCCTGCAGGATGGTATGATAATAGATTTCTCCCACGATGAGCCGGTTTCGGACATGAGATGGTAGGAGATGTGGTGCTTTGGTGTCCATGAACACCCTAATGTAGGTTGTGTTCTCGTCCAAGTAAAAATGGCCTACTTTGGCCATCATTTTCTTGGTTGTCTTTGATATCCTTGGGCATTCCTTCTTAAAAATAATAAAATAAATGCGTTCGATGAATTCATTGCAAATGAGGGTGTAATATTTCTTGTACATGTTTTCCCATAGCATGTTGAAGTAGATGTGGATTGGGATTTCTGCAACATGCCATCTTAGATTCATGTCGGCAAAGAAATTCCTCATGCACATGACATCAAGCAGGTATGAGGCGATATAGAAAGTTAGTGCCTCTCCTTCCTTCAGTGATTGAGCCTGTTGTATATAGGTGCTCAACTATTTTGATATTATTGCTCCCTAGTTGAAGCTACTCCTAGTGATCACCATTGTGTTAGCCAAAGGAATCCATGCTTCTGAAAACTTGGAGCAATCATTTTCTCCATATAACCGGTAGATGAGAGGCATCAAGTAGATGTGTGGATCCCTCAGGTTGATTGTTCTGTACCATCCATTTCTACGATTAGTGAACTTATTTTCTTCCCTCCACCATGAAGCCATCAATCGGCTGGTGTCATGGAATTAATATAACTTCACCATGAAGTCCATGTTGAGCTGCTCCTCTAGGTCCCTAAGCTTGTAGTATTTTTGGACCTCTATCGGGAGGAAAAATCCAATGGACCCACCATTCTCATCATTGATAAAAATATTAGTCCCATCCATGTGGTCGATGATGCACTTCAGGACCTCTATGCAAGAGAAAACAATGGTTCTACTCACCACCATGTGTAAATACAACCATTGGATGTTGGGAAACACCCAGTCTTCGAGCACCCTTACATTCAGGTCACTGTGTGGGATATACTCTGGGAATTATTCTATGCTAATTCTTTTGAAGATATCGCCCCACTATGGGAGCGCTACATTGGATCTAGTGCTTGACTCTGTATCGCCAAAGGCCGGAGGCTGGACAAAAACTTTTTTTTTTGTTGTTTTGACGACAGGTTCTTCCCTAGGGGTGTATTCTAACTGCCTCGTTGTCCTCGGAGAAGAACCTTTGCCTATTTATGTTTCTTTTAGCTTTGGTGCTCTCAGCGAGCATCTGGTGGTTGGATTTCTCGACAGAATTGTTCCTGCAACTTGAGCATACTTTAGAGACTTTGTAAGAAACCAGACAAAAACATATAAATTATAACGAGCGAATTGACAGACTTGGATACATACCTATGAAGCTTTGTTAAACTTGGTTTTTGGTAATCAAAATGGGCAGTCTATTTCTCGAGTTACTCTTTCTTCTCCTTCGGACGTTCTCGAATTCACTTATGCGCAGCATGAATTTGTTCACAACAGTTCTAGAGATTTAAATAACCAATATCTTACTGTGTCGCATCATCCATTCAATTCAGGTTATGAGTGAAATTTCAACAAATCTGTCGCCGAATATTTAGAGGAGTTTGAACTTAAATTCATCGTGGGTTGACACTGGAGGCGTGGGTGGTAATGTGGTCTATCGACAATTTCAAAATGTTGTTTTCTAATCAGTGCATAGGGTAACAACTAATGCGAGATTGGGAATTAACTAGTTCCTTAAATGTCCAAAATCCAATCGTATCTAATGCCACAAATGTCCCATCGTTCCACTCTTTCAGCTGGTGGATCGGGGGTCGGGATTGTGCTATGAATTGTTTTTCGTTGATATCCTCTTGCAAAAGATTTGACGCTAATGAATCTTACTATACAATGATGACGTGGAAAAGATGACTCGGAGGTGTGAATAGGACCTAGTGAACCACAAATGACTTGGGATAGAACTAGACTATAAGACCCTCTTACCTGATAAAGACACATGGTGTTCGATACCAGTGACTCAATTCACTCGTGTTAATTGGATTCATGACTTTCTTTAAACCATTCGATCTAAAACCAAATCCTAACTTGTCGATGCCAAAAAGTGTCAAGGATCGACGATTGACGATAAACCTACCCAAGTGATCTCAGATCGACTCCCTCGAAAAAGTCTCGATGCCTATAACGCATCGGTTATTGGTGGTCAGAGATAACTTTATTGTGGTCGAAATGATTGTTGTGATCTTTCTGGATTTATCCCAATCCCGATAAGCTGCATCGGGCATCGACTATATCTTTACGTCCTTTTTTAATGTATGTATTTCTTGTATCTCCCTGATGCCGAAGGGGATCAACTATCTCTCAAACCTTTATGTGAATAACCTACCAAAACCTCCTTCTACTGATGTCGATGAGGATCGGCGATCGATGACTATTTTTTTGTGTGGTTCCTTTACAAGGGAGTTCCATTCAAATGTGGAAGATGTCACGTATATAGGAATTTGGAGAAGGAATTTCCCCTTCCCAACAAATAGAAGGTCTACTTCAAAAGGATCCCTAGGAGCTCAAGAGCACCCCTCAGAATCTAGAAAACAAGGCTCCCCCTAAAATCCCACCAAAGGATAACTCTCCACTAGAATTACCATTAAATAAAATGTTTAGAGATTGGAGCACCCATTGGATGATTGAGATGACTTCATGATTTACTTGAGTAAGTAACTCTCCCCTCTTTCTTACGATACCCCAAAGAATTTGACAACTTGTATTTTGGGTCCTGGGAGGTAGTTTTAAAATATTTGAACCATGAATAGACTATTGATTTCCTTCCTTGTTTATCTAGAAATATAGGGGGCCCGCCTCCTACCCTCATTCTTATGGATGGTTTGGTGACCTTGGGAACCTAAAATATCTAATAAGTCTCATGTTCTGTCATTCGAAAATGATACCCTTAGTGGCTCTCAAGCCTTCAAGAATTTTAAATATAATTGTTGGATTGTTATATTATTTGTAGTCAAAGAATTGACATCCGACTATCTAGTTGATTTAGATCGAATGGGTGAAGAATTGACCAATGAGTCAAGATGAGTTGATTGTTAATTCAAGGTAAAATTGATCGACCGGGAAGTCAGAAGTCGAAGTGATTTACGAGCAAGTTGAAGTCAAAGTGGTCGATAGGAGGCGGACAGGAGGTTGAGCAAAAACAAAATCATGTCGACTGTAACAAAATCTTGAGACTCGCAAGATTGCATCAAATTATCTGCGTAGAACTATAACCATTTTTGGGCACCATGATTTAGGGTTTTGTATATTGTAAATCCTATAAATAAGGCATCTTGTAATTGTATTATGTTAATCAATGTTTAGATCAATATTTATAGGTTTTGGGTCATGTAGATGTAATCCAGATTAGTTACAAAGTTCTTCTTGTGTAAAGAAAGAGAGTATGATGGAAATTATATCTTTGGTGTAGACCAAGGTTAGTCATGTAACTCTTTATTTTGAATGAATAAGACAACAAGGAGAAAGACGCTTAAGAAATATCACTAGTACAAAATAGGTAATTATTGACTGACCAAAATATTTAGTCAAGACAATATTATACTACCAAATTTGAACAATTTTAAGTAACACAACTAAAAATGACCAACGTAAACAACTAATTTAGTCCAGAGACAAAAATTATAAATAAATAACAACTACATAAATATGAATTAGTATTATTTCTCTCGATGAATTGACATAACCACATAACTTACATTCCCTCATACTTAGGAATATTATGGTCTTAGACGTCCTCAAAATTTAATTTTGTTTTTTGTTTATTTATACCTCCTCCTGGCTAGTTTGGAGGAATGTCACATGCTTATGAAGTGCCATATAAATACTCAAGTTGCAATTTCCTTTTACATACATGTCACACACACACACACACACACACACACACACACACACACACTATATATATATATATATATATATATATATATATATATATATATATATATATATATATATATATATATGAGTAAAATCGTGAATCTGGGTGTCTATTTTTCTTGTTTTTTAAGAAAATAAAATATATTTTCATAAGTTTTTCAACTTCTGGTAAACAAACATATTATTTTTATTTATAATTTCACTTTATAGTAAAAACAAAGCTTGTCATGAATTTTGTTAGATTTCTATTGATTATTTTTTGAATTTTTTTTATTGACATTTGATATGTCAATTTAGTGATTTTTTGAGAGTGTGTTCCTTAAAAATGAAGGCACTGATAATGAGTTATGTTTATTGACACAAATTTACTAATTATTATTGTTTTTTTTATGAAAAAGAAAAATGTTGCAACAATCTAAACAAACACTATTAAAGTATGACTATAGTTTTGAATACACCAGATGGATATTATTAAAATATTTTTTCAATTTGACCAATTTGAAAAAGTTGCAGATTTTAAACATGTTTAGATTGACACCATGTATCTGCCTTAATTTTTATTTAAAAGTAAAATATAAAAATACCATTTTGAAGAGGACAATGAAATGTTTCATAATATAAATTTTCCATAATTTTCGAGTGTGTATTATTGTAGATATTGATTTTCCATTTTACTGAATCAATATGTCATCTATAAACAATATGCATATATGTTTTTATAAAATTAACTAAAATTAATAAAAACAATTAAATTGAATACAAATTGTATCAAATGAAAGTAATTCAATTCTGAAAATGTTGGTACTAGTTCTGAAACCAGACTCACAATATTTTAAGGAGTCTTCTCCTCCCCAAGTTGGAGTAAGACAAAGTGAACACATATTTTTATGAAAAGTGTCATAGTTACAGGTTTTTGGACGAAGTAATAGTTTGACTGAAAGTTATTATTTTTTGGCCAAATGTTAGTTTTAATGGAAAATTATTGTTAGATTTAAAACTTATGCTAGCTTTTTCAACAACTTCATTAGATTTAACTTTTGGCCGAAAAAAAAATTCGGTCGAAAAAGTGCCATTAGCAATTTTCACAACCCGATTCTCATGAAAGTGTTACCTAGATTTGTGATTTTACCCTTGATTATATCGTTCTTATGACGAGGAGTCCAAACAATCTTTAAAACCAACTAAGAATCCTCAAGAATTTTTCTCCAAGTATTCAACGATCGTTATACACTTTGTCACAGTATTTAGGATTCTACCACAAAGCATTTAAAGATTACCAAAACACAAAACCGAATATTACATAATACGTTACCATATTTTATTATTCTCCAATGACAACTTTTTCCTAGGGTTCTCAAGGTTGGGTACCACCGAATTTATCTAAAACACAACCGAGTATACACATATTGTTCAACCTTATAGCCAACCTTTATTTACTCAAAAATACTCATTTTTTAGTGTTGGTAGCTCTAAGCATTATGAAGAATATTTGTTTGGAACTTTAATGTCATAAGTTCCCTATTTAGAGTCTTGTATACAAATGTAGATGGTTCAATCTACACTCTATGTCATCATCATCATTGTCATCATCATCATCATCAACAACATCATCGTCATGGTCATCATCATCATCATCGACATCATGATTGTCATCGTCATCATCATCATCATCATTGTCATCACCATGGTCATCATCATCATCATCATCATCATCATCATCGTCATCGTCGTCATCATCATGGTCATCATCATCGTCTTCATCATGATTTTCGCAACCACATTCATCATCATCGTCGTCGTCGTCATCATCATCATCATCAACATCATTTCCATAATGATTTTCGTAGTCATCATCATCATCATCATCATCATCATCATATTCATTATCATGGTCATCATCATCATCATGTCCATCATCATCATCATCGTCATCACCACCATTGTCATCATCAACATCATCATCACCATGGTAATTGTTGTCATCATCATCGTGATTGTTGTAGTCGTCATTGTCATCATCATTTTCATTGTCATCATTTTCGTCGTCATCATTATCATCATCATCATCATCATTTTCATCACCATTTTCATCATCATCATCATCATCTCCATTTTCATTGTCATCATCATCATCATCATCATCATCATCATCATCATCATCATCATCATCGCCATCATCAAAATCATTTCCATTGTCATCAATGTTGTCATTGCCATCGTCATCAGTATGGTCATAGTCATCATCATCATCATCATCATCTTTTCCTCTCTCCATCATCTGTAGAAATTTTAATACAAATTATGTATTGCTTGGATTCTCTCGATCTAACAATTATATGCCATTGTTAAATACAAAATCACTTCTACAAATATTCTTGAGGAATTTAAAACATGATCGCCAATTTCAATATCAAGAAGAAAGATCAATCACACATAACACAAATGTTTTACTGGGAAAGCATAAAGTTAAGAACCCCACTATCATATATTATGTATATATCATGGATCATGAAACAATCTCATACAAAACTCTAATCCAAGAGATCTTAGTACAATATACAATCGTCTCACACTGTCATACAAAAATTAACAAATTCATGTGCCAATTTACTGCTTCCAGACAGCCTTCCTCCTCTGCGCAATCCCTGCTAATGGAAATCCCTGCAATGAATGAATTCCTCTTTCCTAGGCTATGCAATCCTCATGGGCACATCCACCGTGTGTGTGGTTGCATGAGTGCACTCACTAATGTCACAATTGATATTCAAACTGTCCCTTTCACCTGTTATCTCAACTGGGTCTCCACTGGATCTGACATGCATGTAGTTAACAGTGGTAAATATTCAGTTGCATGTGAGATCACTGATTGTGAATTAATTAATAATTAATTCATCGATCTCTCACTAGTGTAAGTTCATTTACAACTAGTATAACTGAGCTTAACTCACTTAACTGAGTTAAACTACTTCACAACTCACATAACTACACATCCAACTCTGTTACAACTTCGAATCACTCAGTTACATCTAATTCGACTTGCATGTCCCACTAGTCAACCTTTGAACTCGAATTTCCTATAGCTAACTGATTTTCCACTTCAGTTAACTATTTCCAAGTGCTCATTGAGAATAGATTAATATTTATTGTCCAACTATTATTAAGGGATAATAATAGTTGACATACATATATAAATAGAATTCGCTCACCATATATAAATAGACATCATCTATAAATAAAATTTTCTCATCATCTAAAAATAGACATCATCTATAAATAGATTTTTCTCATCATCTAAAAATAGACTTCCACCTAAAAATAGCCCGAGGCTCCATCCTAGTGTAAGTGCATAAATTTCACTAGGATCTTCTTGTTGAATCTCAACACTCCCTTTCAACAATAAAGGGATTATGCTTCACCCCAATCCTGTCTCTATGGTATTCAAATTTTCTCCTAGTGAGTGCCTTCGTCAGAATGTCTGCATCGTGATATTCCGTAGTAATGTATTGAAGCAACATGATCTTCCACTGCACACAATATCTGATATGATGATACCGAATATCTATATGCTTAGATCTATCATGAAACACAAGATTATTCGAGAGTTTAATGCAACTATGATTATCACAATGAATCATTGTTGGATCTAAATGAGAACCTAACAAACCAACCAAGATCTTTCTTATCCAGATAGACTTACATGCATCTTGACTCATTGCCATGTATTCCACTTCCACTGAACTGAGTGCCAGAGATCTCTGCTTCTTGTTGTACCAAGAAACAACTATAGATCTGATACTAAAGATCCCCTCTGATGTTCTCTTTCTGTCCGTTGGGGTTCCTGCCCAATCTACATCTGTGAAGCCATGCAACTTCACCTCATCTGTCTGTCTGTACCATAATCCATGCTCAGATGTGTCACTCAGGTATCTCATGACATGCTTACCCGCCTTCCAAATGATCTTGGTAGGCTTAACCATCACTTGACTCATCTGGTTAACCGCATAGCAAATGTCTGGTCTCGTGTTCACTATATACATTAGTGAACCCACTAACTGTCGAAAGACAGTAGCATCCACTACCTCTCCAGAAGTAACATCCTCTTTCTTCTAGTTTCCTGGAAGAGGAGTGTCCATGGGTTTTTATCCCTCCATGTGAAACTTACTCAGTATCTCCCTTGCATACTTGCCTTGAGACACAAAAATTTCACCATCTCAATGCCATATTTCCAATCCAAGGAAATAATGAAGAAGGCCCATATCCTTCATCTCAAAATCCTTTGCAAGGTCCTCCTTGCATGAGTGTATTAGTTGCTCATCACTAGTCATTATTAAATTATCAACATAAAGAACAATGATTAAAATCTTACCCTTGTAGATCCATCTTGAACCTACCACTGATTTGTTAACCGGTCTTGGGACAATTTCCCATGCACTATTTTTGACAATGGAGTCATACTCCTCCACCATTGCATCAACCCAAGTGGGATTTTGCACTGCTTCCTGAAAGGAATATGGTTCAATCACAATAAATTTTCTCATGAGAGCCATGTATCCAATAAATCGATCAGGAGACTGTCTCTGTCTGTGCTGTGAAGTAGGCGCTCCTACATTCTAGGCAAAATCTAGTCTCAATCTGTTAAGGTCCTAACCCGCACATAGGTAGATCAATGTATTCGGATGTAATAAAGGTCAATATTAATAAGGCCTTTCAATAAAATAGAATAAGGCGGATGTAAGAATACCTAATAAAAGCTTCCGCTTCTAGAAGGATCTTCCTCTAGATGCTTCTCTTAATAGACATATTTAGTATAAATAAGGGTCAAGGGTATGAGAACCCTAGCTTGGAGATTATTGTAACAAAGCACTTCTCGACTAGAGGTTGCCCCCTCGAAGAGGCTTGTGAACATTTCTTTCTGAATCAAAGTTCTTTTTCTATTGCTATTTCATATATCATTTCTGTGTATTGTGAAGATTATGATGGATATTTTACTGTTATTCTGCCATTTCTAGCATTTTATTTATGTTCTCCATATTTTATATATCTGGTATCTTGCAAGTGGTATCAGAGCACTTTCCTTGGCAGAAATTG
>ML788103.1:170446-198955 GCA_009831015.1 Picea engelmannii
TTAAGCGCACATCTGTTGGCCACCCTTGTAACCCCTGTTGGTACCCCTTCGAGTGGTAGCACATCAGACAACACCTGTTTATGGATCAGCCTAGATTTCCTGAAGCCCTCTTTAGATAAACCTATCGGTCGCTGGACTGCTATAGTGTCACCGAAAACAACACTCAGGAAGATACTCTCTTGTACCTGGGTAGTCGGGTAGTACGGCTAAGGGTACAGTCTATCCTCCTTAGTTAGTTCCCTGAGATATTTGGATGAGTACTACTGTTGGACCCCGCACGTATATCAGAGAGCTATAGCACAGGGCAAACCCTTATCTGTAGAACCCTTAAATACCTAACCCTTGGGGGAACATAAACATCAATATAAACAAATTAAACCGGCGAGATCTATTGACACACATTTGTGTTCGTCTTGCTAAGTAAATACTCTCTGGTTCAGAATTTGGGGATTTTAGCACTGTAGCATTCTTCAGACCAAAGTATAACCCCGTAGCTGTAAAAAAAAAAAAAAAAAGTCTGGANCCATTATTTGAGACCTATTCCATTAGACTCATCTCTTCTCCCTTATCACATTCATCCATATCACTTTTTTGCAAAAAATTTTGACCTTGCCCGCTCCCTTTTCAGTTCACCCATCCTCATGGCCTATACTCGTAGCCAAGAACTAGAGTCTTGCTTCAACACCTTGAAATCTGGTTTCCTCGAGACCCAACAAGAAGTGCAACAACTCAGTGCTACTATTGCCTCCCGTGATGCCTCCATAAATGCATCCGTAAATGTAGCCGTGCAGTTCGCAATGGCTGAAGTCAAACATGAGCTGACCACCCAGCTTGAATCTGTCTTTGCATCACTCTGCACCAAACTCAAGATCCCTACCAATGAATCTTTTCCTGATGCACATAAAAATACTGAAGGTGAAACTTCTTCCCATTCCTTTCAAGCCCATCACTTTCAAAGTGACGCAACCTCGCCTCTCAGCAGGCGGTCGCTCTACCAGGACCTTCTCTCCCTCTCAGCCCGAAGAGACGCAGCTCTTCCACTCCTCTCGGGAGTTCTACCCACATCTACTCAGTGATCTTTCCCACACATGCTCTCGGGAGATCGGACCTCGCGAGATCGCGAAACCCACGGTGCTGTCCCTGGGGAAAGTGAACTCCGAAGTCCCGATGGTCAAAGGTCAACCCCGGGAAATTTACACTTGGGGCGCGAACCTCGACCTATTCATTTTCCGAGTACCGAAACTCCGAGGTCATGCGAGTATGCCACCTGGACTCCACTGTGTCTCCGGGGTCCCACTCTATTCCGTCGCCTTCAGGACTTCGCGGATCGCAGAACCCACGACTCTGAGTCCTTTGCTGTTGAAATCCCCGAATGCTGAATCTCCTACACTCCGGATTCGTGCCACCTGTCCCTCCAGGAATTGACGGTCCCGATCAAATCGGGGGATCGCACTTCGCGAGTCCGACGTGCATGGGATTATTGCACTCGTCAACCCCGATTCGCCGATGCGCGATGAAAATGGGCTCCGGGGCACCTGCGGTTTAAAACCCTCGCAGCTCCCTACCGAAATCAACGGTGCTCTAAGGTTCGAGAC
This sequence comes from Picea engelmannii, assembly GCA_009831015.1. NCBI lineage: Eukaryota > Viridiplantae > Streptophyta > Pinopsida > Pinales > Pinaceae > Picea > Picea engelmannii. The sequence goes on from ML788103.1 coordinate 172,042, forward strand.
TCTCCTCGATCAGCTCCAGTCGCCGATTTTCTTCCTCTATGAAGGGTTCTCTGCTCCGCCACCTCTCTCCTGTGCGGCCTCTGCTGAATCAATTTCTTCAGCGGACGGAAAGGGTATCCCCTCTAAGGGTTCTTCGAACGCACTCCCTGTGCTCAGTCTTCAACCACTCCTCAAGTATTGAAGCTTTCTGGGTTCTGGGTGTTCACGCTTGCAACAGCCTCGTCTCATTCCTCCTCTCAGACTCACCACTGAGAACTCGAATTCGACCTGCACTCGCCTGCAYGGCTCGAACACTCAACCCAACTCTGGGGAAAAGAGAGACAAGAGCTCAACTACTTAGCCGCCTCGACGCACTCTATGCGGAGGTTCTTCACTGCACTCGACGCAGGAATCTCACAGCCTAAGCAGAGAAACAATTGAAACTCATTCTCTCAGGTTCCTGACCTGATATGCAATCACATATGCAGCATATAACAAATACGCATAAAAGGAAGCAAGTAAACAGAAGCATAACATCAACAACACAAAAGTATCAAACACATCCATGGAAACTGAATCAGTGTTTTCCTATTAATTCAATTGACTGTACATGGAGGGTTTCTGCACAAGCTTCTTCCTCCCTTGCTCCTGTATGAATGAATGAGAATGATACAATGAATATACATGGAGGGTGTCTATTATTCCGTTTTCCCTCTCTAAAGCTAAACGGTCTAATCTACAGCGAATTCTATCTACCAGCATTAAAATCAAATAAATTCCTTCCTATCTACTATTACAATACAAGTGCGCTTCACCATGGATGCTCTCATCCAAAACGACGGCGCACCAATCTCCAATGCATTTCAAAAGTGTGTGTGCTGGCTCGCTTGACGACGTGATGATGCTACGGATGCTCCTGCATCACAAAGGGACATACACCTTCCGCGGGTGGATGTAACTAAATTTGATGGATCGGACCCCACTGGTTGGGTCACCCAAATAGAACATTATTTCTCTCTCTACAACATTACATATGACTTGGCCAAACTTCGGTATGGTGTTCTCCATCTAGATCAAGAACGTTGGCAATGGTGGCAATGAAGAAAAACTTCCCGTCAAGGGTATATTGCTTGGACCCAATTTGTTGCTGAGCTTTATGAACGCTTTGACACTGACACCAACCATTTGGACCATTTGAAAAAATTGAAGCAATCATGCATAGTATAAGACTTCATAGCTGCATTTGAGCATCTGGCTTTTCGAACAGAGGGCATGACTGATGCTTTCTTTCGAGAGTGTTTTATCAGTGGCGTCAAGGAGGAGATTCAGACCCATGTCCTCATGGCTCGATCTACGACTTGGGTGGAGGCTACCAAAAAATCTAAAGAAGCACAACAAATTGTTTCCTCTCAAAATTATAAGCCTTCCTTTATCCCTCGCCCTAAACCAATAAACCCCACTACTCTCTGCGCCCCATTAAAAATCCAAAAATTGACCAGGGATGAAATGGCTGAACGCCAACTCAAAGGCCTCTATTATAATTGTGATGAAAAATATTTCACAGGACACAAATGTAAGGAACAAAAGCTCTTTATGGCCATCTCTGAGGATATTCAGGAAGAAGATGTTGACACTCCCCCTGTGCTCGAGTCACCAGAAATCTCTGGCATAAACCCTCCCTCTGACCCTCCTGAAGTGGAACCGATCATTTCCCTCAATTCTCTCACTGGCTTCTCTGCCCCCCAAACCCTCAAGTTAATCGGTTACATCAAGCACCGAAAGGTCATCATTCTGGTTGATAGTGGCAACACCCACAATTTTATTCATCGCCGCATTGCCCAAGAAACCCATTGCTACATCCATGCTATCAACAATTTCTAAATCATGATTGCCAATGGTGGTTCTATGAAATGTGGCAGGCACTGTGAAAATGTGTGTCTCCAAATTGGTGAATACCACCTCAAATCCCATATGTTTTCTATTGACATGGGCGGTTGCGACATTATGTTGGGTGCAGACTGGCTAAGGACTTTGGGTCCCATTCTCATGGATTTTTAGAACTTAACCATGTGATTTGACCAAGGAGGCCACCAATATAAATTTCAAGGCATCACTGTTGGTTCACCTAAGGTCATCAGTTCTCATCGCATGGAAAAACTGCTCAAAAAAGGTCATTCTGGTGTCATTTTCCAACTCCACGCCATACAAGCCACATAGACCCCACCAATGCCCCAAGACCTCCAAGCCCTCCTTTCTAAACATCAAACAGTATTTTCCACTCCCCAAGGACTCCCTCCTTCCCGTGGTGTCCATGATCATTCCATTCCCCTTGTCCCAGACAACCTTCCCCCCAATATACGTCCATATTGCCACCCCTTTGCACAAAAAAATGAAATTGAAAAAATGGTCTAGGAACTCCTTATTGCCGGAGTCATCCGTCCTAGTACGAGCCCTTACTCCTCTCTGGTCGTCATGGTACTGAAGAAAGAAGGTTATTGGAGAATGTGTCCTGACTTCCGTGCTCTCAACAAACTAACCATCAAAGACAAATTTCCCATTCCTGTCATTGATGACCTCCTAGATGAATTGAGTGGCACCCAATTCTTTACCAAACTTGATCTTCGCTTAGGCTATCACCAGATACATATGAAAGAGGCTGACATTCCCAAGACAACCTTTCACACTCATGAGGGCCACTATGAGTTTTCATGCCCTTTGGTTTGTGTATCACCCCCTCCACCTTCCAGAGCCTCATGAACCATGTCTTCTGCCCTTTTCTCCGTCATTTTGTCTTAGTTTTCTTTGATGATATCCTCATCTATAGAAAAACCTGGACATACCATCTTACTCATGTGGATCAAGTTCTTTGCCTACTCTCTCAGCACCATCTTTTCCTGAAACAGTCCAAATGTGATTTTGGTGCCTCAGAAGTAGAATACTTGGGTCATCTGGTGGGAAAGGATGGCATCAGGGTGGACCTGAAAAAGATTGAAGCTATGCAAGACTGGCCGCACCCAAAGACTCTCAAAAGCTTGCATGGATTTTTGGGCCTCACAGGATATTATCGCAAGTTCGTTAAGAACTATGGAAAGATTGCAGCACCTCTCACGGCTCTCCTAAAAAAGAACTCTTTCACTTGGACTCCAGCAGCTGCTCAATCTTTTCAAACCTTGAAGATGACCATGTGCGCCACTCTGGTTCTGGCCCTTCCTGACTTCACAAAGACCTTTGTGTTGGAATGTGATGCCTCAGGGAAAGGAATCAACACTGTCCTTATGCAAGAGGGTCGACCTTTGGCCTTCATTAGCAAGCAACTATCTGAAAAGAATCTGGGAAAACCCATTTATGAAAAAGAAATGTTGGTGATTCTGCATGATGTTGAGTTGTGGCGTCCGTATCTCTTGGGGCAACTCTTCCAAATTAAGACAGACCATCAAAGCCTCAAGTACTTTCTAGAACAATGCATTTCCTCCCAAGAACAACAAAAATGGGTGACTAAGCTCTTTGGATATGATTATGAGATCATTTACAAGAAGGGCAAAGACAATGTCGTGGTAGATGCACTATCCCAGAAATATGAAGATGAAGGATCCATTTTTTCTCTTTCCTTCATTGTACCCGATTGGCTCGAAGCTGTGCGCCAGGAATGGCTTCAAGATCCGAAAAGTTTTCATCTGATCCAGCAACTACAGAACAAGGCTCCGGCTCCCCTAGGGTACTCCTGGCTCCAGGATGAGCTTTGATACAAAGGTCGCTTGTATGTAAGTAAACAATCCAAGCTCAAATCCACGGTGCTTTCTGAGCTTCATGCTACACCCATAGCAGGGCACTTAGGGTTCACCAAAACATATGACCGAGTCAAACGTTCTTTTTTCTGGGAGGGTATGAAACAGGACATCTGTAAGTTTGTCGTTGAATGTGAGGCATGTCAACGCAACAAGGGAGAAATAGTCAAATCCCCAGGCACCCTCCAACCGCTTCCGATTCCCCCTGCTATTTGGAAGGATATCTCTATGGACTTTATTACAGGGTTACCCAAATTGGGGAATAAATTAGTCATAATGGTGGTGGTTGATCGCCTTTCCAAGTATGCTCATTTTTGCGCTCTTCCCCACCCATTTACTGCATCCACGGTGGCTCAAATTTTCATGGACCAGGTCTTTAAGCTTCATGGCATGTCGCATTCTATTGTTTCCGATAGAGACCCAACTTTCACAAGCAATTTTTGGCAAGAGTTGTTTAAGCTACAAGTCACACAATTGCATCTCATCTCAACGTATCATCCCCAAACGAATGGTCAAACAGAAGTTGTCAACTAGTGTTTTCAAACATATATGAGGTGCTTTGCCTCTAAAAAACAACACCAGTGGGCTCAATGGTTACCCCTCTCCGAATGGTGTTACAACACTACATACCATACAACCACTTGCATGACTCCTTTTGAAGCAGTATATGGACATAATCCACCTTTAGTTCTCTCATACTTACCGGGTACCTCGAAGGTCCAGGCGGTTGACCAAACACTTACAGTCTGAGAGGATATCCTTCGTACCCTTAAAGAGAACTTGGTCATGGCACATAATAGAATGAAGCAGCAAGCAGATCAAGGTCGCCCTGAACATCAATTTGCATAAGGGGATCAAGTGTTTCTGAGACTGCAACCATATAAGCAAATTTCCCTCAAGGCCAAGCATTGTCAGAAGCTAGCACCCAAATTCTATGGCCCTTACACAGTTCCCAAGCGTGTGGGACAAGTCGCATATCAGTTAGCTCTACCCAGTCAGTCAAAGCTACATCCTGTTTTTCATGTTTCATGCTTGAAGAAGGTAATTGGAACCAGGTGCCAAATTCAAACCAACCTTCTAGAGTTAGCTGAAGAAGGATCCATTTGGCTACAACCACAAGTAGTTTTGGACCAGCGTGAGCGTCGCCTGCATCAGAGAACCATCAAGGAAGTGCTAGTACAGTGGAAAGATATGACTCCAGCAAATGCCACTTAGGAACCAACTACCATTCTGCAGCAGTTTCCACATCTCAAGCCTTGAGGACAAGGTTGTTTTTAAGGGGGTGGACATGTTAAGGTCCTAACCCGCACATAGGTAGATCAATGTATTTGGATGTAATAAAGGTCAATATTAATAAGGCCTTTCAATAAAATAGAATAAGGCAGATGTAAGAAGACCTAATAGAAGATTCCGCTTCTAGAAGGATCTTCCTCTAGATGCTTCTCTTAATAGACATATTTAGTATAAATAAGGGTCGAGGGTATGAGAACCCTAGCTTGGAGATTATTGTAACAGAGCGTTGCTCTACTGGAGGTTGCCCCCTCGAAGAGGCCTGTGAACATTGCTTTCTGAATCAAAGTGATTTTTCTATTGCTATTTCATATATCATTTCTGTGTATTGTGAAGATTATGATGGATATTTTACTGTTGTTCTGCCATTTCTAGCATTTTATTTTTGTTCTGCATATTTTATATATTTGGTATCTTGCACAATCTATCAGCTTCTGTGGTGCGCTTTCTGCCATTTCTGATGGATGGATCTGCATGAATGGCTTCCTCCACTCCATGAACCTCCTCATGTAGTTGATCCACATCTTGAGATTCATCTTTGGGAATCACCAGTTCCTCCTCTGCATGCAAGTATAGCTCCCTCTCAAGCGACAACCGCATGGATTTCCCCTCATCGAATTTTATATCTCGTCGCATAATAATCATCTTATTGTTAGGAAAATACACATGATAATTATGGGGTGTTTCTGTGTACCCCACAAATATCCCAAATTTAGCAGTCGGCTCCATCTTCTTCCTGGCATTCTTGGTCACATGGACATAAACAGATGAGCCAAAAATATTAAAATGAGAAACATCAGGTTTCTTACCAGTGAAATATTCTTCAGGTGTACTCATGCCAAGTACTCTATGAGGATAACAGTTTTTCACATAAACCACAATGTTGCATGCTTCCGCCCACAAATGCATTGGTATGCCCTGATCATGCAACATCCCTCATGCTTCACCCACGATCATTATGTTCTTCCTCTCTGTGACCCCATTTTGCTTTGGGTTATGAGGCACTATGAGTTCTCTTTGAATTCCTTCTTTGCTGCAGAAGTATTTGAATTCATTAGAGATGTATTCTCCACCATTATCACTCCTCAAAGCCTTCAATTGCTTCCCCGACTCTTTCTCCACCAATGCTTTAAACTCACAGAACTTTGAGAATGTCTGATCCTTCTTCTGCATGAATAAGATCCAACATTTATGAGAAAATTCATCAACAAAAATAACATAATACTTATGTTTTGTTGTTGAAGCAACTGAGAATAGTCCACACACATCTATGTAAATTCTCTCCAGAATCACCGAAGCACGATTCTCCTTTTCATGAAAGGTGGACTTTACATACTTCCCCATTGTAGCGCACCTTTTCTGGCTACCAAGGCTTAAATGTATTAAAAGAAATCTATAACACCACTTTGTACATAATTCATACATGCATTATATAATCCACATGCATTTAAACAAATAAACACATTTAATCTCACAGAGCCCACAGACCCTCATTCCCCACATGCCTATTACAACCCAGGAGTATACACCTTCTCTGTCACCTGGACAGTCCTTCAACTGCTAACCTCCCTTGCCTTGGGTTACAGCAACAGACCAGACCGGAAGTCTCCGGGCTCTGTGAAAGCTACAGGGTTCCTTCCAGGAGTCCTCTCCTTCCTCTGTGCACTCTCTCACCTGGAGAGAATCGCTCAAAGGCCAAAAAGCCACACACAGTCCAGTACTGCGTGGTCACAACAACCCACAGGGAAAATAGACATAGGCTTTCCCAAACTGGTTCAACAATCACAAGACAGTCTCACGGTCACGGCTTCGGAACAGAGCCTCCACTCATGGGTTCGATCAGTCGGATAGAGGATGCATACGGATTATCAAAGACAACAAGGAATTTTTAAATCTCATGAATGCACGAAGGTTCTCTGCAAAACTCAGGTCAGTCATACTGCTCAGAGCCCATACACACTCATACAGTCTGATCGAATGGGAGAAGGAACCCCCTCACATTCCACCCTGGCCATTTTATTTGCATGCACCAGGGTTGACACTTGTCACCCATGGAACTGCATGCGTTCCACCAGCACACATCACCCTTGTAAGTCCTCCCCTGGCCATAAATTTAGGATAAAATATAAAATGCACATGTCTTTTTGGAATAATACTAAAATATTATTCTCAGGTTTAAGCCCCCTAGGCTAAACACGTAGACCCTTTTCCCACCTTCCAGCCCCTAATCCCTTGCCTTCTCTGTGGAATCTCAGTCCCCCTTCACTCAGTCATCATGGTCGGTCAGCACCTGGCGGTGTTTACAATTTTATTAAATGTTCTGCATACATACAAGTACAAAATCATGCCCTTGGCCTCCAACCCTTAGGTTCACTGGCCTAACAATCACATAAGCCCACCGGATTATACAAACTTGGCTCACCAACCTATAACACATATTTACAATTCATTTCATAAATCAGGTTTACAACTGGGCTCGGCCTTGGGGACATTACAGTCCCCCTCCCTTATTTTTGCATTGTCCTCAGTGCAAATTTACACATCATCTGCAAGCTTTTAAATTTTTTTCAAAAAGATGTGGGTACTCTGCCCGCATAACATCTTCATGCTCCCATGTTGCGTCCTCAGGACCATACCAGGTCCACTAGACCTTTACAAGTTCTATAGCTCGATTCCGGAGCTGTTTTCTTTTCCTATCCAATATGCTCACATGATGCACTTGCAGGACACCCTCTAGTTCCACCTGAATCACATTCCAATCAATAACATGATTAGCATCAGACACATATTTCTTAAGAAGTGAAACATGAAATACATTATGTACAGTCATAGAGGTAGGTAATGCAAGCATGTATGCAACTGGCCCAATCCTTTCCAGGATCTCAAATGGCTCGCAAAATCTTGCTGCCAATTTGGCGCAACTTCCTAACTTCAGGGAACTCCTGTTAGTCTTCACTTTTAGGAAAACATGGTCACCCACTTTGAATTCTCTATAGGTTATGTTATTGTCAGCGTAACTTTTCTGCCTATCCTGGGAAGCTTTCAGATTCTGTTTAATCCTTATCATTTGGTATTCCATCTCTTTGAGTAGTTCAAGCCCAACGAATTCTCTGTCAGCTGGATTATCCCATCTCACTGGAGTGTTGCACTTTCTTCCATAAAGTGCTTCGAATGGGCTCATATTCAATGATGCATGATACCCATTATTGTAGGAAAATTCTACCAAATGCATGTAGTCTTCCCACCTTGATGGTTTATCCATCACATACATTCTCAGTATGTCTTCTGTTACCTTGTTCACCCTCTCTGTCTGACCATCAGACTCAGGATGATATGTTGTACTAAAGTTTAGATTCATTTTGAATCCCTTGAACAATCCTTTCCAAAAACTCGAGGTGAATTTCGAGTCCCTATTAGACACAATTGTCTTAGGAATTTTGTGCAAGTGTGAAACTTCTTTTAAAAAGATATCAGCAACATCAGTTGCCCTGTGGGTGGTTTTCAGTGGAATAAAATAGGCAGCTTTAGTAAGCTTGTCCACCACCACCATGATTGAATCATGTTGCTTGCTTGTTCTAGGTAGTCCGGTGATAAAATCCATTGTTACCACATCCCATTTCCATTCAGGAATGGGTAAAGGCTGTAGCAACCCTGCTGGGTGCCTCTTCTCAGCCTTAACCTTCTGGCACTCCATATATTTAGCGATGTATTCAATGATTTCTTTCTTCATACCTGGCCAAAAATAATGGCTTTTGACTGCTGCCACAGTCTTTTGATATCTAGGATATCCAACATGAGCCACATTATGCATTTCTTTTAGAATTGCCAGCTTCAATTCTCAGACATTGGGTACATACACTATGTTTTTATATAGAAGTAATCCATCAGTTCCCAAGGTGTAACTTTCCTTGGTCTATGGTCTCTCACGCTGTTGTAGCTTTGCTACTAAACCTCTGTACTACAAATCATCATTTGCAGATTCCAAAATTATGTCTTTAATCTCAGTCCTATACATGCTAATGGATATAACATGTAATTCGTGCACTTTTCTACTGAGTGCATCAGCCACCTTATTTTCCTTCCCTTTGATATGCTTGATATCAAATTCATATTCGCACAGAGCTTCTAGCCATCTTATTTGCCTGGCATTTAAAGTCGGTTGATCAAATAAATACTTCATACCGCTTTGGTCTATTCCTTAAACTTGAATCTTATGCCCATGAGGTAATGTATCCCTTTCCTCAAGGCGTAGACGATTGTTGCTAGCTCTAAATCATGAGCGGCATAATTCCTTTCATGCTCTTTCAGCTTTCAGGAATCATAACAAATTACAAATCCCTCTTGGCTAAGAACTCCTCCCAACCCCTCCTTACATGCATCGGTGCACACTATGTAATCCTTATTTGGATCTGCAATCTTCAGGATTGGAGCACTGGTTAGCAGCTGCTTCAATTGCTGGAAGCTGCTCTCACATTCTTAAGTCCACTGGAACTTCTTCTCCTTCCTTTGCAAGGAAGTGATAGTATGAGATATCCTTGAGAATCCAGCTATAAACCTTCTGTAGTAGCCTGCAAGACCCATAAAAGATCTAACTTCTGCCACATTTCTTGGCTCTAACCATTCTCGGATGGCCTCCACTTTTTTAGGATCCATGACTATCCCCTCTTTTGAAATAATATGTTCCAAGTAATGGATTTTCCTTTGATAAAATGACCACTTGCTCATCTTGGCGTACAACTGGTGATTTCTCAACACTTGCAGCACCATTTTCAGGTGTTTCTCATGCTCTTCCTCTAACTTGGAATACACCAAGATGTCGTCCAGGAAGACTATGACAAACTTGTCCAAATAATCTCTGAACACTCCATTCATTAAGCACATGAAAACAATAGGTGCATTTGTCAGTCCAAATGACACCACTGTGAATTCATAATGACTGTACCTTGTTCTAAAGGCAGTCTTGCTAATGTCCTCATCATTTATTCTCACTTGGTGATATCCAGATATGAGATCTATTTTTGAAAATATTTTCGCATCCTTCAACTGATCAAAAAGATCATCGATCCTTGGCAGAGGATACTTGTTTTTGACAGTTACCTTATTCAACTGCCGGGAATCAATGCACAGTCTCAGTGTCCCATCTTTCTTCTTCACGAATAAGACCGGGGCTCCCCAAGGTGACACGCTGGGGTGAATGTATCCCTTATTTACTATCTCTTCGAGTTGCAATTTGCAAATCTTTTAGCTCCAGCGTACTCATTCTATAAGGAGCCTTCGAAACTAGAGCTACTCCAGGCATCAAATTTATAGAAAAATCGATGTCCCTCTTTGGAGGTAGTCTCAATACCTCCGGAAATATGTCCTTGAACTCTTTGAGTACCTCGTGATATTCCATATTTGAGACTACATCTCGGGATGCTTCTTCCACCCAAGCTGTAAATAATTGATAGCCTTTCCGGTAACATTTCTTCAGCTGCATGGCTGAGATTTCCCTAACAGCCACAGCTCTGGGAATTCCTTGGGCTGTTACCTGATTTCCATCTTCGTTCAGGCATGTAAACCTCTTATTATGACAATCCAGAAGGGCATGGTGCTGGTCCAACCAGTCCATCCCAATTAAGCAATCGTATGAGCCTAAAGGTAGAATGTTCAATTCAGCCTTAGTGTTGATTCCTCTCATGCCTGTTGAACAGGACTTAACCAATTCAATGACCTTCCTTTTGGTTCCTGTGGCCAACTTCACTAGCCAAGACTTTTCATGTTTGCTTCTTGTTAAATGCAAACTTTCCACTACTCTAGGATCTATAACTATGGCTATCCCCTGAATCAATTAAAATAGCAAGTGGTTGGTTGTTGATCGTACCTTCCACTTCAATCATGTGTGATTGAAATTATGATTTCTTGTTGTCCAGGGATGCATAGATCCTCGACATTCTGCTGCCCATATCCTCCATTGTTTCAACTTGCTGAACAATATAGACAGTTCTCGCTTTATATTTTCTGTGGGGGTAGTCTCTGTACCTATGATTCCCTTTACAGCCCCAACACTCAATAGGTGGTGGTCTTGGCATCTGCTCACTCCCTTCAATTTTCCTAGGCTCTCTAAAAGATGATTGTCCCCAAGGACTGTTCCTGAAAAAGGGGGGCTTGTTTCCCTTCTACCTCTGTTCTTTCTTAAACCTCTTCTGGTCATCCCAAGCCTTCCGAAAGGTAGGATTTTCTCTTTGTTGTTTGTATAAGAATTTCTCCTTTCTTATGGTTTCTTCCATGGTCTTAGGATCGTCATATTGAATCTTGTCACCAATGGAAGGTGGCAGTCCGCTCAGATACCTCTAAATTTTGACAGCCTCGTCTTTGATGAACAAAACATACTTTAGTAGTTCTAGAAAACTTCATTCATACTCATCAATGGTCATGCTGCCCAACTTGAGTTCAAAGAACTCCTTCATCTTTATGTCATATTACCTTTTAGTGAGGTATTTCTTCTCGAAATACCTCTTAAATTCCTTCCAAGTGACCTCTTTCTCTCTGATGTGTTTCACCTGCACCAACTTATCTCACCACATGGATGCTTTTCCTTTCAGCTAGTACATTGCAATTCTTCCTTCTACAGTTCAAAGTATTTCTTCATACCTAGCAACCATGTTTTAGCATATTCCTCCTTCTTATGTTCACCATCGAATGTAGGCGGTTTAATCTTGTTGATTTCCCCTTTCAATTCATCCCTTCCAAATTTTCATTGTTTTTTGGTAGGGGACGGGCTTGAACTACTGTGTGTCTCCTTGCCATAATGCTTCGGGGAGAGATGGTAATGTCTGTTACCACTCCTCGATCTTATTCTCCTCTTAGGGGTTCTCACACTTCTTGATCTGCTTGTGTCACTCCCTTTTTCCAATTTATTTTTTATTCTTTCCAGGCTCTTCAACATTTTTAAGTTGAATTCACCCTATCGATCCCTGATTTTCATGAGCTTTCGGCTATCAACTAGGTGAGCTTGAGAATCTTTCTGCAATCTTTCGATGAGTTTCATCATATGTTCTTCCTTATCCATCTCTTTTCTTTGCCCATTAGAGTTTGTTCCTTTGACTCCCAGGTTGGCATTCCTTCCTACCCTTTCGTCCTCTGTTTCGGAGGCAATCTGCACCTTTTCCCACTCCATACTTGGCGTTGGTTAACTGGAATCCTGACTCTCTTTGAACTCTGCACACGCACTATGCAATTCAATTCGAAGTTTGTCAGGCCATTAAAACTTCACGAACTATCCACAACATTTATAAACTAATACGAACAAGAACAAAAGACATTTCATTTCAAATAAGTTTTCTGAGCTCTCGTTTGGATCTGCAAATTCCACGTGATGTGGGTATGGCTCACTCTTCGCTAGTGTCTGCTACGCATGACCATAGTCTAGGGATAAGTGCTAGCACTCATTTGCTACTCACACCTTTGCGAGTTGTGGCGTCCAACCCTGACACCTCCCTTTCACAAAACCCCGAGAAGCGATGTTGACTTTTCTCCTCGCGTTCTCGCTACTTGCGACTTCACGAGTTTCAATGTTGAGCTCCCATGCTCTTATCTCATGAATCCCTGAAATTGCGAATTACTTTATTCTCCAAGCCCATAGCACAGCTATCGCCCTTCACCACCGTGGCACGTGGTACATTCAGGAGAGTCCACGTCACCTTTGGTGATTTCATTAGGTCCCACCACTCTCACCTTTCTTCTCGACTCACTTGGCACATGGTACATATTTATGCGCCCACGTCCATTCCAAGCAAGGAATCCAATTGTCAGATCCCCTCCTCAGATCAACGACGCAGATCCTTTCGGCATTTTGGGGTTTCGGGCATCGGGAGTTCGTGCACCTCACATCCCAAACTTCCATCTACTAAAATCCTGAAATCTATGGTTTACTCCTCCGCCAAATCAGATGGTCAACTACCTTCCTATGATCTACGGTGTAGATCATCTCGGGTTTTCGGGTTTTCAGGAGTTCGCGTATCACAATCCCCACACTCCTGTGCAATTCAAAAGGGATTTAAACCCCACACACACTCTCCAGATCTGAAGGTCATGAGGGTTCACCTTCCCTCTCAAGCAGATCTTAAGGCCCCAGCACTGCTGGTGTGGAGTCCTCTCTCCCTGTGGCCATAGACCACACCAGCTTTAGTTTCACAACACCACTATACCTCTTGAGCTTATAGGCATGGTCAAGCAACTCCTTGACACTCCGGACCATACCAAGGTCCAAAATTGGTCCTCCAGACACAATTTCTCCTCTCACCCTTGATCCGAAGACCAATCAACTGGCCCATCTAGGCTTAGTGTCGAAACCTTGGCTCTGATACCATACTATAACGCACCTTTTCTGGCTACCAAGGCTTAAATGCTCTTAAAACAATATATATAACACCACTTTGTACATAATTCATATAGGCATTATATAATCCACATGCATTTAAACAAATAAACACATTTAAGCTCAGAGTAAAACATATTATTTACTGCTATAATTAACAATCAATAACATTTCATATTAATTCATATACATAGCGGTATTCATGGTAAGATAAGCAACACCATCATGCAAAACATGAATAAAGTATAATCAGATACTTATATTTTAACAGTGGTAGATTCCACCAACCAAGTGCAGGCCTTCCACGAACCTCCTAGCCTTAGACCGCACTGCTCATCAAGCTCAGCAGTGGGTCACCCCTGAGCTGGGACTAAGCTCCACCCCTAGACAAGGAATCTGAGGCTAGGCTGAGGTTATAGGGAAAACAACACACAACCACAAGGATGGGATTCTCTCCCAGGAACCTCTCACGCTCACTTCCCACAGACCCTCTCTCCCCACATTCTTGTTACACCCCAGGAGTATACACCTTCTCTGTCACCTAGATAGTCCTTCGACTGCTAACCTCCCTTGCCTTGGGTTATAGAAACAGACTGAACCGAAAGTCTTCGGGCTCTGTGACAACTATAGGGTTCCTTCCAGGAGTCCTCTCCTTCCTCTGCGCACTCTCTCACCTAGAGAGAATCACTCACAGGCCAACAAGCCACATGCAGTCCAGTACTGCGTGGTCATAACAACCCACGAGGAAAATAGACATAGGCTTTCCCAAACTGGTTCAACAATCACAGGATGATCTCACAGTCATGGCTTCGGAACAGAGCCTCCACGCATGGGTTCGGTCAGTCGGATAGAGGATGCACATGGATTATCAAATACAACAGGGGATTTTCGACTCTCAGGAATGCATGAAATTTCTCTGTAGAACTCGGGTCAGTCGTACTGCTCAGAGCCCATACACGCTCAGGCACTCCGATAGAATGGGAGAAGGAACCCCCTCACGGTCCACCCTGGTCATTTTATTCACATGCACCAGGGTTGAGACTTGTCACCCATGGAACTGCATGTGTTCCACCAGCACGCATCACCCTTGTACGTCCTCCCCTGACCAGAAATTTAGGATAAAATATAAAATGCACATGTCTTTTTGGAATAATATTAAAATATTATTCCCAGGTTTAAGCCCCCTAGGCTAAACACTTAGCCCCTTTTCCCACCTTCCATCCCCTAATCCCTTTCCTTCTCCGTGGAAGCTCAGTCCTCCTTCACTCATTCATCATTGTCGGTTTTCACCTGGTGGTGTTTACAATTTTATTAAATGTTTTGCATACATACAAGTACAAAATCAAGCCCTTGGCCTCCAACCCTTAGGCTCTCTAGCCTAATAATCACATAAGACCACCGGCTTATACAAACTTGGCTCACTAGCCTATAACACATATTTACAATTCATTTCATACATCAGATTTACAACTGGGCTCGGCTTTGGACTCATCTTCCTTGCTTAGTTTTCATCCAACTGTCATAGGTGTACTAATAGGTTTTGGTAGTTGTCTAACCCTTGGAGTTAGGACTCCATTCAAGCGACATTGTGAGAGACTAAGGGATTCTAAAGAATAAGGACCTTTCCTTATTATGTATCCCTTTGAAATATTTGTGAAAAAATTTCTCAGTATTCCCTCACGACATTGTGGACCTCTCAAAATAGGTAATCATTAATCAACAATTTGAGCCACGACGGGAGTGCTAGTAGGTTGTGACAGGGACTCTGTCACACCTCTGTCTAAATATCTGGTCTATTTGCATGGCCCCTTTACTCCTTATGTGATTCAGACTAGCAGACATTCATTAGCCTGCATCCATCAACAAAACACTGTGAATGATCCATATACAAATCATACTATAATCGATCATATGTTACATATGCATAAATGGAATACTAAAACCAATAAAATACACTCCCTGATTCAATCTGAAGTCCAAGGAGGCCCATTGATTCCATTGACATCCACAATATTTCAAGTGTCTTGCACACTCAGGGAAAATTTTTCAATAGCATCCGTGAATACATGTATATCAAACAAAATTAAATCACAACCATCAACATCATCATAAAAATTCATCAGCTAAAAAATTAACCATTTACTATAATCGGATCACTTGCACACAAGTGTCCTCAAAGAATAAATCAATAACATGTGCTCACAAGAGAGGGATGTTACATACACCCCCTCTTGTTTTAAACTTCATCCCAAAGTTATACATTATATAAAATGAAATAATAAAAGTATATGACAAGATCTATATGTCTAATATATTCAAACAAGTAAGGAAACTGCTAATGCATATCATATGTGTCCTCCTAGGTAGCTGAGTGTGAACTATAATTTTCCCATTGTACCTTGACCTGATCAACTGTTCGACACCGTAGCTTTCGAACACGATGGTCCAAAAATTGGATTGGCTCCACTGTGAGTGCACCCTTGTCCGACACCTACAAGGAACTCATGTCAATCACATCGTGCATACACCTCAAAGAATCAGGAAAGGCTAGTCGATAGGCCATGGGTCCTTTACTTTCCACAACTTCGAAAGGTACCACAAACCTAGGAGACAGTTTAGCACCCTTTCCAAACTTGATCGAACTTTTTTGCGGTTTCACCCGCAAGAAAACTCGATCGCCAACTTCATAATTTCAGTCGACGCGATGTGCATCAACATAAATATTCAGACAATATTGCACCTATTTAATCTGTTTTCTTATCGATTTCATTTGTTCTTCCATTTCTTGGATCGCTTCTGGTCCTACCAGGACCCTATCCTCAATTTGATCCCATCTCAATGGCATCTGACATGGTCACCCATAAATAAACTCAAACAATTCCATATTAATGGTACTTTGATAGATTTTGTTGTATGCAAACTCTACTAGAGGAAATAACTCTTCCCAATGCTTCTGTTAGTCCATTACATACATACACAACATATCTTCAAAAATTTGGTTCTTTCTTTCTATCTACCTGTCAGTCTTAGGGTGATATTTGTATTAAAGTTTAGTTGTGTCCCCAAGGCCTCTTGGAAATGTGTCCAAAAACATCATGTAATCATCAATCCTCTATTGGATATGATCCTTTTTGACACACCATGTAATCTCACAATCTCGTTGATAAAAACTATAGCTATGTCGAGCGCCTGATACATCATAGGCATAGGAATAAAATATGCACTCTTCATTAGAGTGTCAACTACCACAAAAATCTAGTCGTGCATGCTTGTCATCAGCAGAAATCCAACAATAAATTCCATCGAAATGACCTCCCATTTCAATTTTAGAATAGCATGTGGCTGTAATAATTATGCCATATTTCTATGTTCAAATTTCACTTGCTGACATTCCATACATCACGCCATGTATCTAACTATGTCTTATTTCATTCCTTTCCATAAGAATAAAGGCTTAAGGTCTTCCCTCATCTTCGTGACTCCCGGATGAGCCATGTACACTGTTCGGTGTGCTTCACTCAGGATCAAAACTCTTAATTCGTCATTAGGAGGTATGTAAATTTTGTTGTTATAACTCAACAATCTTTCGTTATGCCATATTTCTATGTTCAAATTTCACTTGCTGACATTCCATACATCACGCCACATATCTAACTATGTCTTATTTCATTCCTTTCCATAAGAATAAAGGCTTAAGGTCTTCCCTCATCTTCATGACTCCCGGATGAGCCATGTACACTATTCGGTGCGCTTCACTCAAGATCAAAACTCTTAATTCGTCATTAGGAGGTATGTAAATTTGGTTGTTATAACTCAAAAATCTTTCATTGTCCAATGTATAACCTTCAAACTTTGGTACCATCATGGTTTCATGTCCGATATTTTCCTTAACCTCTTTATACCAGCCATCGTCACACTGTATAGTTAGAATATTTTCTCGAAGATTCATATGAAAAGGTATCACTGAGAATATGCATGGTCTCCAACTCAATGCATCTACCACTCTGTTCACTGTTCCTTTTATGTAATTAATCTCAAAATCATATTCGCTAAGTAATTTTGACCAACGCCTTTGTTGCGTGTTCAATTTACTCTGCGTAAATATGTGATGCAATCCACGGTGATCTATTTGTAGTTCGAATTTCCATCCAATTATATAGTATCTCCACACTCTCAAGGGATACATGATGGTCAATAACTCTGAATCATTCATTGTGTACTTCTCCTCATTTTTTCTCAATTTCTTCGAAATGTAAGCGATCACTTGACCATATTGCATCAAAACTCTGCCTAAACCTTCATTGTATGCGTCTGTGCAAACCAAGAATTCTTTCTCCATGTCAGGGAATTTTAGTATCAGCGTTGTTGCCAACAACTCCTCGAGACTTCAAAATGATTTCGTGCACTTCTCGGACAATAAAAACTTCTTGTTTTTCTTCTGCAATTCAGTGATCAGATTTTCTATCTTTGAAAAACCTTCGATGAACGGTTGGTAATATCCTGTTAAACCCATAAATATGTGTACTTATGTTACGTTTGTCAGTGAAAGACATTCCATAATAGCCTCTACCTTCATTGGATCCACAATGATGCCTTCGTCAGATATAACATGCCTTATGTAATGAATCTTTGATTGGTAAAAAGAACATTTTGACAGTTTCCCATATAATTTGTTTTCCCGTAAACACTATAGTACTAAGCATAAATGTTTTTCATGTTCTTCTTTCATCCAAGAATATATCATTATGTCATCAATGAATACTTGAAAAAATGTGTCCAAGTATTCGTGGAACACCCCATTCATCAAACTCATGAATACCCTCGGTGCGTTTATCAGTCCAAATGGTAAAACTGTAAAATGATAGTGTCTAAATATCGTCTTGAATGCACTCATAGGGATATCATCCTCTTTTAGTCGTAACTAGTGATATCCTTATCTCAAGTTAGTATTTGAAAACACCGTCACGCCCTTCATCTGATAAAACAAATCATCTATTCTTGGAAACTAATACTGGTTCTTGATCGTCGCCTTGTTCAATTGACGGTAGTCAATACAAAGTCTCCACGACCCATTCTTATTTCTTATGAAAATAGCAGGCGCACCCCAAGGAAACACACTTGGAAATATAAGTACCAAGTCCAAAAACTCCTTCAATTTAATTTTCAACTCTTCTAGATCAGGCATTGACATCCAATAAGGCATTCTTACAATCGGTTCAGTTCCAGGTTTCAAGTCAATGGTAAACTCCGACTCTCTTTCAGGTGGAAATCCAGGTAAATCTTCTTGAAACACATCTACAAACTATCGTATTACCGAAAGGTTTTCTAATCCTTCTGCCTCTCCCTTTTCATTTATAGATAATATTGCATATATATTGCATCCTTTGCGCATGCTCTTTTGTAGTTGTAGGGAAGAAATGAACCTCAAGGACACTCCCTGGTTTCTTCCTACAATCACTCTTCTCTATCCCATGTCATCGATCAAACTTGACCATTTCATCTTACAGTTGAGTATTGCATCATGTGATTCCAACCGGTCCATACTGATCACTATGTCATATGATCCTAATATCGTGACCTATATGTTGGCCTTCGTTACAAAATCTCCCAAGTCAATTGTACAATCTATAACCCTTCCTCTAACCTTTTGTTTGGCACCCGAAGCCATTTCTATGTATCTAAAATCATCCTATTTGACTGCCTTTACCTTAATTCTTTTCAGCACTGTAATAGAAATAAATATCTATGTAGCATAGGGATCTATCAAAATACTAAAATTTTGGTCCACAATGGTACCTAATGTCTCGAGCACAGTGGACTGGTGCTCAACCTGATGGTTATTCATTATTGTGTGAATCCTGTGAGCCTTGTCCAAATCTCCAACTGTAGTGTGTCATGTTGATCTGACTGCTCTAGCCTTCTCAACCAGACATTCTCTCTTGTAATGTGGCTCTCCACATGTCCAAAACCTGGTCTTCAGTCCAGTAGTCTTGGTCCTCGAAGTAGAAGTTGTTGGCCTACTATTCTGAGCTCCGGGTCTATTTTGTTCAACATGCCTAAATTGATGCTGCTATAGGTGGAGTTGTTGCTAATGTGGTGGTCCTCACTAGGGAGTCCTCTAATAAGGAGTCGATCATCGAGGTGTCATGAATGTGGATCCTCTAGATGTATCCTGATACCCTGATGTAGGTCTGGTTGGTACCTTATGTTGTTTCACACCTAATGTCGTATGTCCAGTCGGTCTTTCATAAATCCTGCCATGACCCCCATTGTAAAGTTCTTCCTTAGCTATGAGGGCATTTTGGATGACATTTATCAAAATTATAAAAGTTTGGTCGACGATGGTACCTGACGTCTCGAGCACAATGGACTGGTGCTTGACCTGGTAGTTATTCACAACTGCGTGAATCTTGTGAGCCTTGCCCAAATATCCAACTGTAGTGTGTCTTATTGATCCGACCACTCTGGCCATCTCAACCAAATAGTCTTGTTGTTAATGTGTTTCTCCACATATCCAACACCCCATCTTCAGTCCAGTACTCCATTGCCCGAAGTAGAATTTTTTGGCCTACCAGACTGAGCTCCTAGTTTGTTCTATTGAACACACCTAAATTGTTGTTGCTGTGAGTGATGTTGTTGCTGATGTGGTGGTCCTTTTAGGGATTCATCTGTTGAGGAGTCGGTCATCGGGGTGTTGTGAACATGGATCCTATAGACATATCATGATACCCTAATGTATGTCTAGCTGGTGTCTGATGTTGTTGTGCACCTGATTTCATCTATCCAGTCGATCTTGAAGGAATCCCACCCTAACCCCTGCTGGTCAGTTCTTCCTCAACTATGAGGGCCTTCTGGATGACATCGTGCAACATCTGAGGCATTAACATCCTAACCTTCACACGAATGTTGAAGTTAAGTATGAACACACACTTTTTGACCTTTATATTCTCGATGTTTATATGTGGAGCATACCTAAGAAGCTCCATGAATTAGGCCTCATAATCTGACACTGTACGACCATCCTGTCATAAGGCATTGAACTCATTGAGCTAGTGCTCAATGAATTTCTTTGATAAGTACCTCTCCTGAAACTTCTCCTCGAACAATTCCCATGACACATATTCAACGACCATGTTTAGTTGAGGTAGGATCATCTTCCACCATATAAAAGCACTCCCCTTCAGCTGAGATACCTCCATGCGAACTTTCATGTTGGAGGTGTAATCATGAATTGCGAATCACATCTGCATGTTCTCTAACCATGCCTCAGCAGCTGAACCGTCTGTGGAACCCACAAACTCAAAAAAATTCACCTTCTCAAGTTCTCTGTGAATGCTACCACTACTAGCTAGAGTGCATTTTGAACCCTCATTGGGTACAAGCACCCTAGCCTCATCTCTATCTAGTTGGTTAATCAAGGCCTCTAATATCCTCATCAAACCAACCAACCACATCCCCCACTGCAATCTTCTCATGTCCAATGACTTGTTCTTCTCCTTGGGGGTTAGACCCCTTTGGCGTGGATTCTATTGGGGGCATCCCACCTACTCACCTAGTACCACATCGTCTACCCCCATGACGTCCTCTAACCATGATTACTTGCATGGACACATTTCAATTTTAATTAGCAATAAGTTATTAATCAAGTGTTTAATACAGTGGAAGGCGCAATGATCCCAAGTCACAGGGTTGAACCTCGGTCTTATACCATATGTAACATCCCCTTTGTTACGACAAAAATAGTGATGTATATATATATATATATATATATATATATATATATATATATATATATGTGTGTGTGTGTGTGTGTGTATATTTTTCTGTTAGGAAATTAAAATCATCACAACATAAGTAATAGAATCAAAAGAAACACATCATCATAATTGAATAACAACATAATCAACACATTAACATAATTAATAACGATGCATAATCAACACATAAACATGAAGGGCGACGCAATTCAACACACCACGATCAACTGAAGAAAAATACTAATAAATGATCAAACATGTCACTTAATAATAAAGAACTACCCGTTCCACCTATCCTGCATGGTTAGGACCTCCAAGACACATATGCAATGCTCAAGTCTAGGATTCATCCAATTGATTTTGACTACTTAAGGTCTCAGGACTGGCGACTGTTCTAAGGAACAAGGAAGTGTCTAATTCCCACTAATCCAATCAAGATGAAAATCAACTAGATCAATCGATCAATCTTAATGATCAATTATTCATGGCACAAAAGAAAATTCTACCACAAACATACATCAAATCAACTAACACATTCACCACCTACAAAACATTCCAACAATAGTCCAACTACAATTTACATACATCAAATTAATTTCACAGCGCAAGGTAATCATCAACTTTATTTCATGGCACACGAGTAAGCTAATTACTTTATCAATCATACATCAACATTAATTTCATGGCGCAAGAGTAAGCTAATTTACATAACCAATCATACATCAACCTTAATTTCATGGCGCAAGAGTAATCATCAACGTTATGTTCATGGCGCAACAGTAAGCTAATTACATAGCCAATCATACATCAACCTTACTTTCATGGCGCAAGAATAATCATCAGTATTATGTTCATGGTGCAAGAGTAAGCTAATTACATAACCAATCATACATCAACCTTAATTTCATGGCGCAAGAGTAAGCTAATTTACATAATCAATCATACATCAACCTTAATTTCATGGCGCAAGAGTAATCATCAACATTATGTTCGTGGCGCAAGAGTAAGATAATTGCATAACCAATCACACATCAACCTTAATTTCATGGCGCAAGAGTAATCATAAATATTATGTTCATGGCGCAAGAGTAAGCTAATTACATAACCAATCATACATCAACCTTAATTTCATGGAGCAAGACTAATCATCAATTTTATTTTCATGGCACAAGATATAATAAGTATGTACAATAATGCGAGATATAAGGTGTTATCAGACTTTACAATGTAATCATCGGTTACTAAGGTCACCACTTTAAAAATTTCAATTAAGACCCTTAAGAGATAGTTATTAATAAAATTCAATTCGCATAATCCTCAATTTTTTTTTTTTTTGTTTTTTTGTGTCTGGAGGAATCATCAACTAGTTGGGCACGTGCTCGCGTCACATGTGGCCGTGTTATCCAACCTCTACCACTATAACCTCCAGTTGCGCCCACAATGCCCCTTACGCGACACACAAGGTAAGTCGGGGGGAATTGAACTCGAAACCTCATGGAACTTCATTTTCACGACACTTGCCAATTGAGCTGCCCCCCGGGGGCATAATCCTCAATTTTTAAATCACCTAACCTCTGCTCTATTTATTCACCTTTAAGTATTCTAACAAGGAAGAATTCATCAAATAAATAAGCACATATTATTGTTAACCTAAATCCTAAGATTACTAAAACCCAACTCCTTGAAAACCTTCATCAATGTTACTAGAAATAAAGAACATAATTATTGTCATATACTAAGAGTGCATCTTAAGATGGTCTATCTATTTCGGGACTTAGTTGCAAGACTAAGGTTTAAAGTAACTACTTTCGAAACTCCAAGGGCTAATTTAAATTCTATTCTTAAGGAATAAATAACTCATATAAGTCATATAATTATGTTTCCTTATTTCATGGCATAAATCATTTAAGAACTTCTTGAATAAAAAGTATAGTTTACAATTTAACACTTCAACAACCAAATTCTTCATTGAATTCTCAATTTACTGACCATATGAGGATAATTTTCATTCTCAAGAATATCATAATCGCTTAGTGAGGAATTTAAGTCGCCCATAATTCTTTTTTATTAAAATAAGGGATTAATAGATTTTTCTTGAATCGTTCCTTCATTACCACCAATCTTCAATTATAAATTAAACTTTAGTATTATTAGAAATATGGGATTGCATATGTCTTATCATACAAAGGTTGGCTTATTCAAGACAAGAGAGAAATATATGAGGATGAAATTTAACCACACAAAAATGAAATCGTGAGAGATTGGTGGCGTTCAAATGAATTCTCCATGCGTTATCAATTAGAGGGACAAGTTTTAAAATGATCTCAGCCCTGCATCAGACGAAATTCAAGAACATAGAGGCGAGATCATGGAATGGATTTGACAGAGTTTAGGATTTGCACCCACTGTGCCAGAGGCAGCGTTCAATGGTATCGGCGTTAAGGGTGTTCAGTGGTGATTTTGTTACAAGGGAATAGGAGAGAAGGTAGCATCACTCATCTCCGAGGGGGCTCAACATTGTCGTGATGGGCAAGGGCTCCATTTATTAAATGAATTACTTCAAGAATAAGCCCTCACAGATTCTCATCGGATTCTGGCCTGCATATCAACAGAGAGAAATCAACGATTTTCGTATATGATACAAAGTGCTCGACAACAGATCGGCTAGGTTTCGAGATGGATATGAGATCTGTGCCTGGCCCTGGGATTTCTTCCTCCTATCATTTGATATTTCTTAATGGTAATACTCGAATTTCTTCCTATCATAACCTACAAGGATGAAACTCCATACCCTTTAGGCATATATGTACATGAGATATTCGCTTAATATATTCAATAATTATAAAATAAGAAACGAATTCGCCTTCCATATTCGATCTGTAAAAAGTGTAGAATTTTGGGTCGAAATAATTCAATGAACCATAAAATCCTCATGTCAAGATTGAGTCAATGTCAACTACGATAAAAATGTTTTTTTTTTCCTTTATATAATGGTATTAATAAAAAATAACACAAATCTCATATCTAGCTTGATTCGAACAATGCAATACAATAGGAGATATCAATGCTAATAATTACATGTATATTTTATCTTACGATCATAATTTCAAAGGTACCCACACTGAATAATTTAACAAGAAAAAACTAAATCGATGAATACCATAATGGAAGGTGAAGAAATCAAATACATTCTTTCGTTGTGGCACTCCTCTCGACCTTTCAATCGCTAATTGTTTAGACTTCACTGATACCTCCCAGCCAACGCTAGGGCTACTCTTCTTCCCCCTTAGCCTCCCAAGCCACAAAGGGGCCACACACACAAAACCGGGAATCCTCTAGCTCCCATCTTTCCTCGCAATATAGAGTCACCACTCCCTCTTAAGCTGGGTATCCCAACTCGCACAAGTAAAACCAGTCAAAAATTCTACAGCATAACTTTACCCCTAACCACTCTGATTCCTTTTCCCTCTCGACCATTTTCTTTATATGAGTTTCATTAATGACACATTCCCACTTGCACAATTAATTCTATTTTTAATTAAATAATTTAGAAATATTGCCCCCTTACACTTGTCACCCTCTCCACAAGTTGCACAATTAATTCCACATTTTATTTTAATTAAAGTCAATTTCCCTCACATTTCCTAAAAGTGCTCCTTAAATCACTCCTAGTTGTCTCTTTATTCCCCATATTCTCATTTAATGATTGATTCCTTACTAAATATGAGTTGAGTTAAACTAAGAGTCTATTGGGCCCCAACAACTCCCCCTAAATTTTTACAAAATTTAAAGGACCCCCATTAGAATCTTGATAATTATAATGAGCTACATAATCAACCTTTTCAAATAGTTCCATACCTTGGCTTGCTTTGAGACAAACTTAAGACATTCACTATAGTATGAAACATTCATTACAAGAGTATATGTCAAAAGTTAGAAACGAGCATAAAAATCTCAATTTAAACAAAAACGTTAATTTTTATCAAATGTTTACTTTCGTTTAAATTATGATTATGTGTTCATTCTTTTGCTCATTAGCAACTTTGACTATTTCGAATAATGTGTTCAATACTTCATCAAATAATATCTTGGTTGGTTTCTCATTTTCATAAAATCATTTGGTGATATTAATTAATTAAATTCTTTTTTTCATTTTGCATCTCATTTCAAAATAAAAATAATAATAATAAAAAAGAATTATTTATGATTTGTTTGATTTTGTAAAAAACCAAAATTAATATTTTTATCTTCTCCATTAACTTGAAGCTTCTAGAATTTTAAGATCATATTTGAAATGAAATTATAAACAATGTTTGTGTTGGAGCCGGAAGTCACTCTTGGATTGCTTGCAGGAGCAGAGCCTGACGCCCATCAGTTTAATGTCACGATTTTTTTTAAAAAGATGATCGAATGGAGAAAGACTCAGAACAATATCGTCTCAACTCAGAAATTGGGCCAGGCATACATGAACGAGTGAGGTCTTGATAAACTTCAAACAGTGATTTGTAATAAAGGGTGAGTAGGGGGAAGACTTGCGTGAGAAGAGTGCAAAAGTCTATCATAAACATCCGGTTTGTAACAGACTAGGGAAGAAAGCATCCAAACGCAAAATCATTTTACATTCAAATACAGAAGACCAGGGAATACAATAATGCCACAACAAATCCTTTATCATAACAAGATTGTAACAATCCACGCGAATCCTTCGACTGTGAACTCTCTGGCATGAGATGAAATAAAGATGAAAAAGGGAGAACTGTTTGTTATAAACCAAGAAGTCTCAAACACAAATACATGAACAGGCAACCAGAATGTTTGCGGAAACTTTACAGTCGGGAGCTTATCTCTACCATCGATAGATACAAAAATGGTGAAAACGCCTTCATATACTCAGAACAACAACAACAACAGAACCAAGATACTGCATTGAAAGCTTTGCGTCTGCATGGCTTCTGATAGTCAACATCTGAAAGATCGTGCATCTCATGTGAGACGCAATCTGACTCTTTGACAGTTCCAACGGTGAATCGACGTGCCTTTAATTCATGGGCGTGCTTTCCCATTATGGCGGAGGCGATGTCTAACCACCACCAACCGCTTCAATAACTGCTTCATCAGGATTGAGGATGGTCTGGCCAACTCTGCACCTTGGGATACAGAAGACCCCTCGCACTGACACCTGGAATAACTGACTGGCTCAAAGGATATGCGTGAAGGCCAACGCGGAAGGTAGGGCACGAAATCTGAGTGATGGGGGCCAGAACAACAGGGAGCGGAGTGAGAGGTGAAGAGGGAGGCGAGAGAGGTTACAGGGGAGCTACATGGCGAAAGGCGATAAGCGGAGGAGGTAGGAGAGTAGATGTGATGGACATGGGAGGCTGACGTGAAGGGGAGGAAACACACGGAAGACGGTGTGTGGATGATGAGAAGGAAGGAAGACCACGCGGACCAAAGAGGGAGGCAGATGGATGACACACGGCAGCAGGAGAAAGGTGGTCTGGGAGATGACATGATGGGAGAAGGGCCTACGCTGGCTAAACTCAGAGCAACTGAGGATGATGGGATCGCGCGAGCACCGTTGATCCGGGTGCTAAGATCTCGGCCGTCGGAAAGCTGCATCCGTGATTCTGGACCCCCCCCCTCCGCATAAAGGTAGAAAGGAAGTGGGGGTCCGGAATTGTCTTTATCACCGTTGATCCGAGCGTGCTGATTTGGATCAATGGAGAGGTGCGCCCCCGATTCCG
>ML788103.1:198962-239368 GCA_009831015.1 Picea engelmannii
CTTAAAGGTAGAAAGGCAGGGGGGGTCCGGAATCGCATATGTGCCGTTGATTTGGGCGTGCGGATGCACGCCGTCCAGATCCATTCACTGCTTACCGCAGGCACATTTTTCATTCAGGACTTAGGGTAAGTGGGTCTTTAACCCATCCTTTCGTATTTTACCCCTCGAACCAGAAATATCACTAACATTGGCTCCATGGGGGATAGAGTTGTCCCTGTGATGCTCTAAGAACACTTTTACAGTTTCAGTGCCTTGCTGTTGGGCTATGGAGTCTGGCTCGAAATATCCTGCTGCTAAACATACAAGCCGAAAAACAAAGCAATAAAATAGAAATACATGCTCAAGAGAGTTTATTTATGTACATTCCTAAACTAATAAAACACTCATGAGGATAGGTGAAAGATGATTTCCACCATAACCATTCAAGTAGCTTCCTGGATAGAAGCTCCTTTCTTCTATCAATGATCACAAACAGTTGATGTAACCGTGACAGCAGAACGGTTACACTCTCCAACTTCTGCTTACAATCCGAAGTTGAGATGGGGTATGGAAACTTCAAAGCATAAGGGAAATGCCACTCCATATATTTGCTGACAGGGTCATTGAATGAGTGGCCAATTCCAGGAAATTGGCGAGAGACAGCCTCCTCTACTACTCCATTGTTCACACACGGCCGAATATCTCTGATAAGTGCGGGTGGGTGAATAACTGAAGTAGGCTCACTAACTCAGGCAGTGGCTGCTTGCTGACTGGCTCTGGAATGAAATATGTGCCCAGTTGTTCTTCTGGTTCTTCCTCATCTGCTCCGTGCACTCCCCCATCTTGTAAAAAGGGGACATCCTCCCGATCCTTCCTTTCAATCTCAAATGTAAATACATCGTGGGAAATCTCGTGAAGGAGGAAGGAACAATCCTCTTCCATAATGGCTTCTTTGTTTAATTCTGAGGCAGCAGGCTCATCGGGGGTAGAGGCTAACGCGTCCAAGAAATCTTCAATAATTTCTCCCAAAGGAGTGTTCAGAGTATCTGCCATGAAGACTAGAAAATCCTCTTTGCTGCCTTCAGAGTGCACAAGTGGGCGAAGGACAGATGCAGGACAGCCAAGGCCAGACGACACCTGCTCTTCCTCTTTATGCTTCTCTGTGCTTCCTGCCAGCCCAGTAGAGCTGATTTCCACCCATGGCCTTTCCTTAATCAATAAAGGAATAGGCTCTATAATGTGGTCTTGGAAATCTTTCATAACACAATACTCCCTTGTGAGTATTGGTGGGTTAATCTCTATAGAACATTCCAGGAAATCTGAAATGTAGGACTCCATGTGTATGACCACCAAATTGTGGGGAATATGACAAAACCCTAGCCGCTTTAGAAGACCAGGATGCTCCTCTGCAAAAGATTCTCTGCTCACAAAAGAATGTCCCTCTTCATTCCCGATAAGCCACTCTGGATCTTCTACAGCTACAGCTTTTACCCCAGAAAGTTGATATTCAGATAAAGGAGTAGCAGGGTCTAGGTCATGATGACCACTTCTGGGTTCTTGTTCCAGATCTAATTCATAATTGCTAAATCCTTGTTCAGATTCTGAAATAGACTGACACACCTCTTCCTCTTGTATATGCAAATCCGCCTGCTTATGAGTCCACCTGCTAGCCCTGATGTTTTCTTCAACCTCTAAAGCATCCTCAAACAGATGTAATAATGATGAGGATTTCCTCTCTCTTAGGAGGAAGACTAGCTCTAGATGCTGAGCCACGATATAGTACAACATAGCAGCCATCTCTGTGGGTTTGATCTCTGCAGGCATGCTATGATAAGCACTAAAAAATCTTCTGTTGAAAATAATCAAGGCTTCATCTTCCCCTCTCCTCAAGGCGTTAAACTCGGACCAATATTGATCAAGGGACTTGTTCTCACCCCAACCTTTTAAAAAATCATGGTATAGTTCGGTCCAGGAACCAATAGAACCGGTCTCCAGACATATAAACCACGCTACAACATCTCCAGATAGGGAACTTGAGAACATCCTCATGAAAACATCCTCATGAATAACCTCAAACTGATCAATAAGGGTCTCAAAGGCCTCCATATGCTTCTCAGCTATAACATGACCTTCCCCATAAAATCGAGGAAGATACCCAAAGAAATCATGAGGGTAAGGGTTAAGGTGATATGGCAGCCGCAGAGGTTTAAACAACCTATTTCTGATTTTGACTTGAAAAGCGGTGGGTTGATCATGGGATTCAACGAGAGGCTGGGAGGGCTTAGTATGAAAAACAAGGGGTAATAAGGTCTGAGAAGACTGCAAATTATCCTCAACCTCCTCAGGACTATGAGGGCATTCGACTCGAAGAGGAGGTGTGATACAGATCTCATCTTTAAGGATAGGCAGAGGTGAATGCACAAGATCAGAATTACAACACAAGAAGAGGGTATGCTTTCCTCTTCCAAGGCTGAGCGGATAAGAGGAGGCTCAAGGACATCAGAATGTACAAAGAAGAGGAAAATATTCTCTATAAATGAAGGGAAAGAGAAAAATGAGTTGATAAAGAAATAAAGAACTTTGTGCAGTAAGCTCATAAACTGATACCTGGTCTTTCCCTTCGACATGGACTTCCTCCTATCAATAGAATCCCCTCCGATGGAGTCTTTAAATGTGGAGTCGCCAGGTGAATGCTATTTATAACGAGTGTGCCCAGTCTTCGTTCACCGTCAAAGACCGGAACTAAGCTTTGTGTCTCCTCAGTGCTACCAGGTGTAGTCAGAGGCACTGCAACAGAGGAATTACCAGGTGTAGTGACCTCAAAGGAGTCGCCAGGTGCAAGTGCAATCTTCAAGGGTTCTGATATTTGATGCACCCTCAGAATCAGAAGCCCGTTGTTATTCTACCCAGGGAAAATCTTCAACTTCGTCCCCGACAACGGCGCCAGAAATGTTGGAGCCGGAAGTCACTCCTGGATTGCTTGCAGGAGCAGAGCCCAACGCCCATCAGTTTAATGTCATGATTTGTTTTAAAAAGATGATCGAATGGAGAAAGACTCAGAACAATATTGTCTCAACTCAGAAACTGGGCCAGGCATACATGAATGAGTGAGGTCTTGATAAACTTCAAACAGTGAGTTGTAATAAAGGGTGAGTAGGGGGAAGACTTGCGTGAGAAGAGTGCGAAAGTCTATCATAAACATCCGGTTTGTAATAGACTAGGGAAGAAAGAATCCAAATGCAAAATCCTTTTACATTCAAATATAGAAGACTAGGGAATACAATAATGCCACAACAAATCCTTTATCATAACAAGATTGTAACAATCCACGCGAATCCTTCGACTGTGAACTCTCTGGCATGAGATGAAATAAAGATGAAAAAGGGAGAACTGTTTGTTATAAACCAAGAAGTCTCAAACACAAATACATGACCAGGCAACCAGAATGTTTGCGGAAACTTTACAGTCAGGAGCTTAGCTCTACCATCAATAGATACAAAAATGGCAAAAACGCCTTCATATACTCAGAACAACAACAACAACAAAACCAAGATACCGCATTGAAAGCTTTGCATCTGCATGGCTTTTGACAGTCAACATATGAAATATCGTGCATCTCATATCAGACGCAATCTGACTCTTTGACAGTTCCAACGGTGAATCGACGTGCCTTTAATTCATGGCCGTGCTTTCCCATTATGGCAGAGGCGATGTTTAACCACCACCAACCGCTTCAATAACTGCTTCATCAAGATTGAGGATGGTCTGGCCAAATCTGCACCTTGGGATATGGAAGACCCCTTGTGATGACACCTGGAATAACTGACTGGCTCAAAGGATATGTGTGAAGGCCAGCGCGGAAGGTAGCGCACGGAATCGGAGTGACGGGGGCCAAAACAACAGGGAGCAGAGTGAGAGGTGAAGAGGGAGGCGAGAGAGGTTACAAGGGAGCTACATGGCGAAAGGCGATAAGCGGAGGAGGTAGGAGAGTAGATGTGATGGACATGGGAGGCTGATGTGGAGGGGAGGAAACACGCGGCAGGCGGTGTGTGGATGATGAGAAGGAAGGAAGACCACGCGAACCAAAGAGGGGAGGCAGATGGATGACACACGGCAGTAGGAGAAAGGTGGTTTGGGAGATGACATGACGGGAGAAGGGCCCACGCCAACTAAACTCAGAGCAACTGAGGATGATGGGATCGCGCGAGCGCTGTTGATCCAGGCACTAAGATCTCGGTCATCGGAAAGCTGCATCCACAATTCCGGACCCCCCCCTCCGCTTAAAGGTAGAAAGGCAGGGGGGGTCCGGAATTGCCTTTATCATTGTTGATCTTGGTGCACTGATCTGGATCATTGGAGAGGTGCGCCCCCGATTCCGAACCCCCCCGCTTAAAGGTAGAAAGGCAGGGGGGTCTGGAATCGCATATGTGTTGTTGATTTGGGCGTGCGGATGCACGCCGTCCAGATCCGTTCGCTTCTTACTGCATGTGCATTTTTCATTCTGGACTTAGGGTAAGTGGGTATTTAACCCATCCTTTTGTATTTTACCCCTCGAACCAGAAATATCGCTAACAGTTTGTTTAGAACTTATAGTTAGTTTAAATTTATTTTTGATTTTATTGTTCTAGATTTTGTTTTATTCACAATTTTTAGGTTATTAATTTAGTTTTCTTTTTGTTTCACAGGTTTCTATTATCAAATATTTGATACGGATCTGATCATGGCTTGATTTTATTATCCAAATATGTTCAAGATGATTTATCCAAAAATAATATTGGATTGCTACAAATAATTTTATGAGCAACAACAGATAAAATTTGGAAAGGCATGAAGATCAGACAGACGATTTTTCAGGACTGATTGTAGCCAAACCATGAGGAATTTGAAGAAACGGTTGAAAACCCAGAACCCAAATGGACCCATTTACTTTCCTCATAAAATTTTCCCAAAAAAATGCATGATTTGAGAGATATTGATGTCTCTTTACGAGGAAAATTTTAGGTGGCGAAAATGAATAGTGATGCCCAGACTGTTCATTCATTATATAAATATATGAGAAAGATCAGAGCCAGGGAGATCCAATAATTGGAGAGGAGGATTTTAATCCTTTCTCTTTTGTATATTATTTCTTCTGTAATTTTTTTTTTCTTTTCAAATGGAGTAACCGATGGTTGGAATCTTTGGGAGAATGAACAAGTATTTTCAAAGAAGAATATGGAATTCCAGGTTGCTTAATGGCTTTTGTCCTGTGAGTAAAATGGTTTTATTTTGATTATAATATCTTCATATTATTTGAATAATTGATTATGCATTGATTTAAATTAGCTTCAGTCTATTTTATCAATACACGGTTAATTGTTATCATTTATGTATTAATTTTTTCAATCTTTACGAGTCTATTATCTTAAAAATTCTTCCAGGACTACAATATGGGCATGTGATTTTTAGAAAGAATATGGGAAAGAAATTCCTCTTTGGCTTTAGAACTGTGTGATGCTTATTCCATTTTGTTCTTTCATTACTGTTGTATTATGAGAATGTTATTATGGTTGATTTTAGCTTTAGCTTGTCATCATATTGTATTTTCATACTGTTAAATGTTATATGTTGTCCATAATTTCTTATTCCATTTTTTAGGTGTGATCAATCGATCATTTGATTACTGTAGAATTTATTTCTAATGTTAAATGATGGATAATATCAATACTCAGAATTGAATTTTCTTTCGTTCTTAAATATTGATTATCTTAAGATCACATGATTTTTAATTAGTTGTCTTCCTGTTGTTATTAATTTACTCCAATATCAAATACTTGTTTGAATGTATTCTAGAAGTGCTAGTATTGTTTTCTTATAGGTTTCCCTTAACAACAGTACAGGGAGGAGCTCATACAACACAGGAAGATAAACTCAGTTGACTGGTCAGTTAGAGGTTAGTAGATGCATTTTTTTCTTTTATTTAGAATTGTTTATAAATGAAACACTGATTACATTAATTAGCTTTGATTGTTTTTGTGTCACTGTTTCAATCATATTCATTTAGTATTTATTTGTTTAATATATTTAAAAAAAAAAGTGTTGTTCATATTTGATTCGAAAACCTTATCAAATAATCATTTTCGCAAAATTTCATGAAAACCTTGTAACCTGTATATAGATTGTTTATATTCACATTTCTTTTTAATAAACATAAGTTAGTAATATATCATTTGTTAGAATGATAGATTTTAGATTAGTTTTATTTCTTTTATTATTTTTAGGACTTTAGTTGGCCAACGGAGCCATTAAACCCATCATAATAGGTTACACCAAATGGCTTGGGTTATTTAGTCAACCCCGGACTGGATCTATTCTTCCAATTGACAACAAGTCAAACTTGTCTGTCAACAGAGTCTTCTCTAGTCAGACTAGTGTTAACTAAACTCTAGATACGTACACATTCTTTCACGTTTGTTTCTTTCTTATTTTAAAAACTCCCTTTTAATATTTTCTTACACATATGTGCCTTAAATCAAATCTTTAGGTTTATTTCATTTTACTTAATTCTTAAATTTATTTACCTCATTCCCCTTTTGATTTAGTTAATAATTTAGTTTTAGTCTTCTCACCTAACTTAGACTTAGGCTTATTTTTTTACTAGGCTTATACTTTCACTTGGGATTTACAATTAATAATTTAATTCCTTAATTAATTAATTAAATCCAACAATGCTTAAATATTTTACAAGGTTTGATTATTCGCTCAAGGTTTTCTAGGCCACCCAGATTCATTGACTCAAGTTTTATTTCTGTGACATGCCCTTCAGGACGCACTCTATGCTCCAAGGGTGCCACTCACCTTTGACTGGTTTTGGTAGTTGTCCAACCCTTGGAGTCAATACTCCATTCAAGCGACCTTGTGAGAGACTAAGGGATTCTAAGAAATAAGGACCCAACCTTATTGTGTGCCCCTTATAAATCTTCATGAGCGATTGTCTTAGTCTTCCCTCACAACATCGTGGACCATTCGAACTAGGTAATCGTTAACCTACAATTTGAGCCACAGCGGGAGTGCGAGTAGGTTGTGACAGAGAATCTTCCACACCTCTCCCTCAATATCTCGTCTATGTGCATGGCCCCTTTACTCCTTATGTGAATCAGATTAGCAATCATTCTTCATCCTACATCCATCAATGAAACACTATCAATGATCCATATACAAATCATACTATAATCGATCATATGTCATATATGCATAAATTAAATACTAAAACCAATACAATACACTCCCTGACTCAATCCAGAGTCCAAGGAGGTCCATTGATGCCATCGACATCCATAATCTATCAAGTGTCCTACACACTCAGGGAAAACTCATCAATAGCATCTGTCAATACATATATATCAAATAACATTA
The DNA here is from genome assembly GCA_009831015.1 of Picea engelmannii. NCBI lineage: Eukaryota > Viridiplantae > Streptophyta > Pinopsida > Pinales > Pinaceae > Picea > Picea engelmannii. The sequence continues at coordinate 206,337 of ML788103.1, forward strand.
AATCAAAACCATCAACATCATCATAAAAATCCATCTGTGAAACAATAACCATGTATTATAACTAGATCACTTGCACACAAGTGTCCTCAAAGAATAAGTCGATAACATGTGCTCACAAGAGCGGGATGTTACACTATCTGGGTCATTTTATCTATAGGATTGGGCTCCTTTGGTTGAGTAATTTTCTTTGGAGATGGAATTTTGGCATTCATGGTGTCCAGGTTTTGAATCGATGAAATATCTTCCTCCACAATAACATAGCCCCATAATTCCTCTTCATGATGACTTACCAGGGAATCATGAGTCTCAAACGAAGAAGAAGAGATGGGGAGGGAAATATCAGAGACACTGGAAGAAGGAGATGGAGAGTGACGTCGATTCGAGAATCAACAGAAAGAACCTGGACCTATTTGAACTATGCCTCTTTCATGAGGTATGATGCAAAGAGGAGAATGAAAAATCCATAGATAGAACCAAAAGGAACCTTGGAGTGAGTTAAGGCAGATGGCTACTGGAGAAATCACTACTTTGCTGCCAGAATCGAATTGAAAAATCTCATAAGAATTCATTGATATACCAGAGGAGGATTTCACATGGTGTGAATCCATAATGGTTACCATTATAACACCATTAACACCCTCCAAATATTTAGTACTGAAACTTCCAAAGCTCACTTGCATTGAGATCTAATCCATTAAAAGTTGTAAGAGTGGATATCCTCGACGGAATGAACCAGTATTAATGTGTTGCCTCAGAGATGAATCTAAGTGTTTGGAGGATGCATTGAAGAACATGTGTTTTAACTGCACGATGTACTAGGTGGCACCCCATATAGGGAAAAATTGTAGTTTCCAAATAAAGAAAAATATTATTTTGATTATAAACTCAACGGTTCTCTTTATAATAAAATGTGCCCCAATGCTTATCTATGTACAATGTGAACCACATACCAAGAAAGGTTTTTGAAAAATATTATTCATAATTTAAATTAAGTGATGTTGTTGACATAAAATACATAGCGATGCTCTTTCTATCTACAGGTGCACCACTGACCGTGAAGGCATTTTATTAAAATAAATTGATATCGATAGGTCAGCTTGGGGTCCAATGAAATGAGTGGTTCCATTACAATGGATAGGAATTTCCCCATATATAAATAAACAAACCCTATAAAAAAATTCTTAAAAGAAGGTTCTCCTTTTGAAATATAGAAAAGGAAAGAAAGAAAAACAATGAGGAAATTAGGGCTTCCAATACTGAAGGTTATTATGAAACCCCTTTTTTTGTTTGGGAAGGAATTGAAAATTGCTTGAATCAAATAGGGGAAATATTAAGATGATTAATAGAATGAAATCATATACCTGAAATTTCTCCTTTGTAGATTTGTGTGTGACCTATTGTAATCCCTTTCGAATTTCTCACTTCAAAAACAATCCACCCACTCTGAAGTCGTTGGTGATAAATATCTCTTGCACAAATATCCCCTCTAAATTTTCGCAGAATAATGAAATAATGGATAGGGTTTCCATTTATAAACACAAAACTTTAATTTCCCGTTCATTTTTTAGTTGTATATTTCAATGCATTGATGAAAGGAGCACATTGTGTTTTTTGTAACTTACTTTTTCGGTGCTCTATATAGTGATTATGACACTAGTGTGGTGTGTACGTATAGCACACTAACTTATTTTTTCATAATACATTTCAACGCATTAATAGTAAGCACACATTAATTTTCTAACTTGCTTCAATTAGTGTGATATGCAATTCGTTCTACACCAATGGAGTATTTAAGTACTTATTCACTATCAAATAATTTAATTTGTAAAATGCAATTGAAAACATCTTCATTTAAATTTTCCAGAGGTTTTTCAATGGCGAAGCAATAACAGAGGTCAATACTTGATGTTTCTTGCAATTTAAAGCATCAATGCATTTTTTTTTTTAACAATGCATCTGTAACACCTCGTTTCCCCCAGTTTGTAATTATAACTATATTGACCAAGGAACTATGGAAAACTCAAAGATGTGAATGTTTGATTTGATGGAACTTTGTATAAAAGGTCGATGAATGTAAATTTTGTTATTTTAATAGAAAATGGATATGTGTTGCATGACTGTTGGAAAGAGGACATGCTAAGAAGAGACCACGAATGCTATGAAAAGGTGGTGGAGGGGAGCCATAATGGTTGTGTTAACATCCACCAAACCAATACCTTGCTGAATTTAATTGCTAAGATCAAAACAACCCTCTGACCCAGGAATGAATTAAAATCAGGCTGGTAGGTGGGAAGACCTCCTCAAAAGTTAATGAGGGGATGGGGTAGACTGCCCATTCATAAGGATTCCAAACTTGACCACGGACTGGGAATTTGAGCCACACACAATCTTGTTGAGGAAGGAAAGAAAGGAAGAGTGGTGGGTGCAAGGGAAGACCTGCAAAGAGTGCAGAGACGAGAGTTGGAGCTCTCAGGTCTGAGAGTGCACTGAATTGGAGTGATTTATGATCATAGAAAATAGAGACTGAGTCGAGAGAAGGAGAGTAACCTTCATCCCTATCTATTTCTATATTGGGAGAAGGAGAGTAACCTTCGTCCCTATCTATTTTTGTAATTGGAGAAGGAGAGTAACCTTCACCCCTATCTATTTATGTATTGGGAGAAGGAGAGTAACCTTCATCCCTATCTATTTCTATATTGGGAGAGGGAGAGTAACCTTCATCCCTAACTTTCGTTGAGTTGGAAGGAAGAGATTGAATCTCAAAGCATCATGGTCTAAGCTTGGGGGTGGCCAGTGATAAATCCATTGGGAGTGACTGAGCCTATGGTTGGGTGGAAACGAGCACCCCTTTCAGCAGTCGCATCACACCTTATGGTTTTGATAAGTGTTTTTCATGCCTTGTGCTTTGAATTGGAGATAATGGTTGCATGCGTGTATTTATATGTCTATAAATGGTCTCAGGTATTAAATGTTTAACTTATGAGTATACATTCGTTCCATTGAGAACATATACTTCTGTTTGATTTTCCATATGCTCTCTTTCAATCCTTAGAGACGCTTTCTCCAGTGAACCGCATCACTGTTCCAGAGTCGGAGCATGCCTCTTGGCATAGCTACCATTTGGTAACCTCACAAGTTTACCTTGCCCTGACTCAGAGCTTAAAGCTCTGTGAGTTAGGAAGGATTTCCCTTCATATCAGTAGTCTATGAGACTTTTAGCTCATTCTTAAGCCCTTAACCAAAACCCGACTAAGAGCGGGGATTATAGCCCAAGAGATATCTGAAGACCCACGTGACCTGGTTTTAGGAACCCTGCACAAAAAGGAGTTAGCTCATGAAGGTTTCATAACCTTAGAGCTCAAATATCTGAGATGTCAAATTGTATGATAGTCAAGTTACCCGAACCACAAATGACTTAAGAATTTGGCAGCGGATATGGAATCAAGTCGTTTAAAGGGAGGAGAGGCAATCCCAGTCATAAGATCGACTCGAACACTCACTGGGTTTAATAAATCAAACACCAGTTGCTCGGTTAAATCTATAGTTGGGAATCATTTCAAAATGCGAAGGTGAAATTAGCGAGCATGCTAGTTCACGACCCGAAATCAACCCACGTCGTTGATCTCATCAGGAATGGGAGATCAATGACTAGGATTTGTCTAGAGTCGAGTGAGCACTTCCCAGATTGCGGAGGTTGAATCCCGTAATCACTTTGAATATTCAATCTATGAACGAATATTGAGGTTGAGGAACCATGGCGGAGCATGAAGGTGAAAGTAGCAAATGCACTAGTTCGTAGCCTGCAAGTCACCAACGTTGTTGATCTCATCGAGCTGGAAGATCAAAAACTCCAGTTCAACCAAGTTGGGCAAGTACTTTCCATATTACAGATACTAAGCTCTCTAATAAAGAGAATGCAGATCGGGGCCCTGCAATTACTATGAACCGTTGATCGACGGACACCTTGGTATTGGTCGGATCATGACCGCTAGACCTTGAATAGTTGTGAGAGGGATGGTCATTATCCCTTAGCAAATATGTGGAGTAATGGATTCCTTCGGTATCATCGATATGAGAGAATAGAAAAGATAAAAAAAAATAATGTTTGCAAGAGAAAAGACGAGACCCAAGATAACCAGGCTCATAGGAAGAACAAGGGCTAAGGCTTGCGAACATCCACAAAACTCTTCCAAGTTGGAAGGAGTCAAAATCTTAGGAGGAGCAGTGACAACAATCGTCAGATCAGTTGTGGGTAGAAACTAGACTGTTAGATCAACGTCCAGGGAAGCAGAGGAGAGGTGTTGAGAAGGAACATATCCTAACCATCAGATCTGACTGCAAAGGGACGATAGTCATCCAATCTAAGGTAAATTGTACAAGTTTTAACCTTTGTGTGCACAGGAGGGTTGACTGGCCTAAGTTACGATGTCTCAAAGTGAATTGGGATTGTTCATCACCAAGAGGGACAGGTGGCGCAAGATCCACAACTCTAGAGCGATATTTTTTGGTCAATGAGAGAGCAGAATCGTCGAAGACTCAAAGTAGGTTCTGGCCATTGATCACCAGGATGGGTGTGTGTCAATAGATCAGAGTCTCTAGGTGACTGAACTTCGGGAGAAATGATTTCATAGAAGCTTGAAACTTCTTAATCCCGAAGAGACAAATATTCAAAGTAGATCCTATCTGTTGATCGCCAAGAGACACATGTCCATAGATCAGTAACTCCAGAGAAATCACTTCAAGAGTTTCAGTTGAGAGTTAAAAATATTGAAGACCGAAGAGATGGAGAAAGAGACACATGGTGTCTCATGCTGAATTATGGGGAGAAAAGTGGTTGGACTCAAACCACCCTTTTCCATGCACGCAGTCATGTGACTGGCGTTTGAACATAACCCGCGGTCACATATGATAGTCGTCAAAGAAAATAAATATAAGGGGGGGCTAGTCCCCTGAATTTTAGAATTAGAGACCGTGGAGAGAGGATTTGTTCCTGTAAGGAGAATGAAATTTTTTAACCCCACCGTGGGTGTGTTATAAATTGGTATCAGAGAATGGTTACAGCACTTGGCCTGCTTGGGCTCATGGATGAGTTGCTCAAAAACCATAATCAGAGTACTTTTAAGAGTGACGCCTTATCTTTCCTCCTTAAATATTCTGGTTAAAAATTTTACTGAGGAAAAGAATGAAACATTCTACTGTGTGTGTGCATTTAAGGAATTTGAGTTGTGTATTGTTCATAAACTGTTAGCTAACAATAAGTGTTTTTTTCATCACTCGAGCAGTCAGTAAACCATGGGAAAAATTCAAGACTAAAGGATGGTGATGTGTCATGAAGTGGGGGATGGATCCCACAATAGAGATGAAGAATCCAACGAAAGGAGGGAGGTGGAAACCCCTTCGGATCTGGATGAAACTATAAGGAGCCTTAGGGACAAATTATAGAGTTGCAAGGCTGACAACAAGATACTGATAAAGGAGCAATAAAAACAAACATAAATTAGCGCAGTCTTTTTGCAGATCTTATCTGACATATAGAAGAAATTGTAGCATGAACCCACAACCAGTCATATGGACCGACAACATGAGAAGAGAATTCAAAGTCCACCTAAGATCCGAAAACATGACCACACTAGGAGAATTACCTCAAAGAAGGCCCAACTTGGAGGCAGGGGACACTCATCTGTAGATTCCTCTGGAAATAACACTGGCAACTCCAAAGGATATTCTAGTAGCAAAGTGAGCTCACATTCTCAAAGGGAAGGAAAGAAGTTGAAGCGTTCCAAACATCATGATCTTGAAGAGTTCAAGAAATCCAAATCACCCTCTTTCAATGGATAGATTAAGAAGGGAGAAGAGGTTGAAGCTTCTCTGCTTGGTTTAAAGAAGTACTTTAGAGTCCATGATTACTTTGAAAAATTGAAGGCTCGAATAACTATCTTCAACCTGAATGGGAAGGATTCCATTTGGTGGGAAGACCTTAGGAATGTGAAAGGAATCCATGAGAAAGACTTTTCATGGAAGATGCTCGAGAAATACTTCAGGAAAAAATATTTGTCATAGAAATACATGGATGGAAAGACTAAGGAGTTCTATGAACTCAGGCTGGGGCAGCTCACCATAGATGAATATGTCAATAAATTCTTGGAGCTACTAAGGTATGTACCCTACATAAAATATGAAAAGGTAAAAATGCAGTGATTCATTAGTGGGTTACCTCAGACCTACTGGGACAGAATTGAGTTTGACGAACCAAAGACCTTAGAAGAAACCATCAAGAAGGTGAGGTATTGTTATGAATAGTTCGAGAATGAGACAAGACATCATGAAGATTGGAAGAAGAGGAGTAGTTCAGGATTCAAGAAGAAGGGATTTAAATCCTCAAGAGTTAATAATTATGGAAAGTGTTCTAGGATGAACCTTCCTACTAGAAGTGTGTATCAGCAAAATTTCGCCTTTCAAAGTGGAAATAAATCTTTTAAGACAGTCCTAGGAAATACCGATAACCTAAAGAAAGAACCCTTAAAATGTCGGGGTTGTGGAGAATATCATTGTTTGAGGGGTTGTCCACATAGAAAAAAGAACAGTAAGAGAGTCTACAATATCCAAGAAGCTACCACTATCAATGATGTGTCTAGGAGTATTCCATGAATCTATGTAGCCTTGGACAATAATCAAGACGACCACCAAGCTTCAGTAGTGGAGCTCGAAGGTATGATCACCAACCATCTAGTTTCTATTTTAATTCACCCTGGTTCTAATTTGAGTTATGTGGCCCCTCACACTGCTTGTAAGTGTAAACTACAACTAGTTATACATGTTAAGCCATGGTTGGTACGACTAGCCACTGGGACCAAAAGGAAAGTGGCAGAGGTCATACCATCCTGTCAACTCATCATGGGTGGATTTCCCACCCGAGCGACCCTTAACATACTTCCCCTGGGATCGTATGACTTGTTGATTGGTATGGATTGGTTGGATGCTTACAAAACTAAGTTGGAATGCTATCATAAAAATTTAGAATGTTTAAATGAAGAAGGGGGAAATATAACCCTCCAAGGGATTCAAAAGCTTGTCTCAGTAAGACAAATAACATCTCTTCAAATGAAAAAGTATTGCAGAAAGGGGTGTCCTCTATATGCAATACATGTGTTGGAATCTGTTGAGGATGACAAACTAAGCCTAACATACCACCCCATATTAAGAGAATACAAGGAAGTATTCGCAAAAAAAGTACCAGGCCTACCTCCGAGAAGGGATATTGACTTCTCGATAGAACTTGCATCAGGAGAGGTACCAACATCTAGAACACCATATAGGATGAGTACGCCAAATCCAGTTGAGCTCAAGCTACAACTAAAGGAGATGGTGGAAAAAGGCTACATATGACGCAGTGTATCTCCATGGGGAGCACCCGTCTTGTTTGTGAAAAAGTATTATGGCACACTCTGACTGTTCATAGATTATAGACAACTCAATAAGACAACCATAAAGAACAAGTACTCCTTACCAATAATCGATGACTTGTTCGACCAATTGGGAGATGCTTCCATCTTGTCGAATATTGAATTAAGGTATGGATACCATCAAGTCCGGATTAAATATGAAGACATCCACAAAACAACCTTTAGGACGAGGTATGGTCATTATGAGTTTGTGGTGGTGACATTTGGGTTATCCAATGCCCCCGCCACTTTTATGTTCTTGATGAATAATGTACTCAACAAATTTATGGACAAATTTGTATTGGTTTTCATTGATGATATCCTAATCTACTCCAAGAACAGAGAGGAGCATGAAGAACATCTTAGACTCATACTTCAAGTACTAAGATATCACCATCTCTAGGCTAAGTTTAGCAAGTGCGACTTCTTCCAGAAGAAATTCCATTAATTAGGCCATGTTATTTTTAAGGAAGGGGTGGCAGTAGACCCCGAAAAGATCAAATCTATCATGGAATGTCTTACCCCAAAGTATGTATCTGATATCAGATCCTTCATGGGCTTAGCAGGATACTATAGAAGGTTCATAAAATCGTTTTCTAAGATTGGTTGTCCAATCACTGCTCTTCAGAAAAACGGGGTTAAATTCACTTGGACATCAAAATGTGAAGAAATATTTCAGGAATTGAAATACTTCCTAACCCATGCACCCATGTTGAATATCACAAACCCAGATAATGATTTCCTCGTGTGTACAGATGTGTGGCAGGAAGGACTTGGAGGAGTCCTTATCCAAGAGGGATGTGTAATTTGTTACAGGTCCAGGAAATTAAATGAGCATGAGATCAGTTATGTGACCCATGACCTAGAGTTGGCTTCCATAGTACATGCTTTAAAAATGTGGATGCACTACCTCCTGGGTAGGATATTTGTGCTTATGACAAACCATTGTGGGTTGAGGCACCTGTTAGATCAACTAAAACTCAATGCCAGGAAAGCTAGGTGGATGGATCTCCTTAGTGAGTTTGATTTTGAAATCAAACACATCAAAGGAAAGGAAAATAGGGTTGTTGATGCCCTTAGAAGAAGTATAAAATCGATTCATCTGGCAGTGATAAGCACCTATGAAACGAATGTCAGGGAAAGAGTCAAGAATGCACAAGAAACAGATGCATTCTTCAAGGCCGTGACCTCATACATAAGGCAAGATCCTACAAGGATAAATTATGAAGGCTACCATATGCTCGAGGAAGGCCTGCTGACTTATAGAAACATATTGCATATTCCAAACTATGACGACTTGAATAGGTTCATAATGTATGAACTACACAAGAGACCATATACTGGTCACCCAGGATATCAGAAAATGATCATGGCCACTAGGAAACAATTCTATTGGCCTGGATTGAAGAAATACATAGATAACTATCTAGCTAAGTTCCTAGAATGCCATCAATTTAAGGCAGAATACCGACATACAACAGGATTGTTACAGCCCCTACCAATTACAGAATGGAAATGGGAAACCATCTCCATGGATTTCATCACCGAATTACCAAAGTCGACTAAGCAAAATGATGATATTATGGTCATGGTGGAAAAACTGAGTAAGTGTTCTCATTTCATTCCTGTCAAGTCAACTTGCAAAGAAATAGATATTTCCAACATGTTCATGAAGGAGATATTCTGATTGCATGGCATGCCTAAGGAAATTGTATTTGACAGAGACACCAAATTTACTTCAAGATTTTGGAAATCCCTAATGGTTGGTTTTGAGACTAAATTTTTGTTCAACACAACCTATCACCCTCAAACTGATGGATATACAAAAAGAGTGAACCAAATAGTAGAGGAAATGCTAAGGATTCATGTACTGCATCAACCTAAGAAGTGGGAAGACTACCTACCATTGGTAGAGTTTGCCTACAACAACGGTTATCAAGAATACTTGAAGATGAGCCCTTTTGAAGCCCTCTATGGTAGACAGTGAAAGATTCCAATCAGATGGAGCAATCCAGTGGACAGAATGACAATTGGACCTGACATGTTGAAAGAAATGGAACAACAAGTGATCCAGATAAGAAAAAATTTGAATATTTCTCAAGATAGATAGAAAAGTTACGTCGACAGAAAGAGAACTCCTAGAGAGTTCAAGATAGGAGACCATGTTTATCTCAGAGTTAGACCTAGGAAGAGTTCCCTAAGAATGGGGGTCTGTGCCAAACTGGAACCTCGGTATTGTGGACCCTTTGAAGTCTTAGATAGAGTGGGACCTGTAGCCTATAGGCTATCACTTCCTCCCAAAGTAAAAGCACATAATGTTTTCCATGTTTCATTATTGAAGAAATATGTACATGATTCTAATCATATAATGACTGGTATGTGATCTAGGTGGAGTTAGAGGGATAATTCCTGCTAGAACCTCAATGCGTACTAGACAGGAAGGAAACCTCACTCAGGAACCGAACCATTGCACAGGTCAAGGTGCAGTGGAAACATTTTGGCCCAGATGAGGCTATGTGGGAAATGGAGGATTCCATGAGACAGGAAAATCCGATTTTTTTTACTTTTGTATGTACATACCCTGTGGATAGATAGAACATCGAGGACGATGTTCCTTTAAGGGGGAGGGAATTATAACACCTTGTTTCCCCCAGTTTTTAATTATAATTATATTTTCCAAGGAACTATGGCAATCTCAAAGGTGTGAATGTTTGGTTTGATGGACCTTTGTATAAAAGGTCGATGAATGTAAATTCTGTTATTTTAATAGAAAATGGATACATGTTGCATGACTGCTGGAAAGGGGACATGCTAAGAAGAGACAATGAATGCTATGAAAAGGTGGTGGAGGGGACCCAGAATGGTTGCATTAACCTCCACTGAACCAATAACTTGTTGGATTTAATTGCTCAGATCAAAACAACCCTCTGACCTAGGAATCAATTACAGTTAGGTTGGTAGGTGGGAAGACCTTTTCAAGAGTTAATGAGGGGATGGGGTAGACCGCCCATCCGTAAGGCTTCCACACCTAACCACGGACTGAGAATTCGATCCACATGCAATATTACTGAGGAAGGAAAGAAAGGAAGCATGGTGGGTGTAGGGGAAGACCTGTGAAGAGTTCAGAGATGAGAGCTGGAGCTCTCAGGTCCGAGAGAAGACTGAATTGGAGTGAGTTATGATCACATAAAATAGAGATTGACCTAGGAGAAGGAGAGTAACCTTCGTCCCTATCTATTTATGTATTGGTAAAAGGAGAGTAACCTCTGTCACTATCTATTTCTGTATTGGGAGAAGGAGAGTAACCTTCATCCCTATCTATTTTTGTATTGGGAGAAGGAGAGTAACCTCCATCCCTATATATTTTTGTATTGGGAGAAGGAGAGTGACCTTCGTCCCTATCTCTTTCTGTATTGGGAGAAAGAGAGTAACCTTCGTCCCTAATTTTCGTTGAGATGGAAGGAAGAGATTGAATCTCAAATCATTGTGGTCTAATCTCGGGGGTGACCAGTGATAAATCCATTGGGAGTGACTAAGCCTATGGTTGGGTGAAAACGAGCACCCCTTTCAGTAGTCGCATCACGCCTTATGGTCCTGATAAGTGTTTTTCATGCCTTGTGCTCTTAATTGGAAATACTGGTTGCATGCATGTATTTATATGTCTATAAATGGTCTCAGTATTAAATGATTAAGTTATGAACATGCATTTATTCCATTGAGAACATATACTTATGTTTTATTTTCCATATGCTCTCGTTCAATCCTTGGAAGCGCTTTCTCTAGGGAACTACATGACCATTCTAGAGTCGAAGCATACCTCTTGGCATAGCTACCATTTGATAACCTCACAATTTTACCTTGCCCTGAATCAGAGCTTAAATATCTATGATTTAGGAAGGAGTCCCCTTTAGACCAATAGTCTAGGAGACTTTGAACTCACACCTAAGCCCTTAACCAGAAACCCAACTAAGAGTGAGGATTATAGCCCAAGAGCTATCTGAAGACCCACGTGACTTGGGTCTATGAACCCTATACAAAAAGAAGTTAGATCATTAAGGTTTCAGAACCTTAGAGCTCGAAGCTTTGAGATGTCAAATTGTATGATAGTCAAGTTACCCAAACCACCGATGACTTAAGGATCTGATAGCGGAGATGGAAGCGACCTGTTTAATGGGAGGATAGGCCATCCCGGTCGTTAGATCGAATTGAAAACTCATTGGGGTTAATGAATCAAACACCAGCCACTTGGTTAAATATATGGTTGGGAATCATTGTGGAATGCGAAGGTGAAATTAATAGACATGCTAGTTCACGACCTTCAATCAACCCACGTCGTTGATCTCATTGGGAATGGGAGATCAACGACTAGGATTTGTCTAGAGTTGAGTGATAACTTCCCATATTGTGGAGGTTGAATCCCACAATCACTATGAACCATCGATCTATGAATGAATATCGAGGGTGGGGAACCACTATGGAGCACGAAGGTGAAAGTAGCAGACACACCATTTCGTGGCCCACAATTCACCAACGTTGTTGATATCATCGAGATGGAAGATCAATGACTCTGGTTCGACCAAGTTGGTCAAGTAATTTCCAGATTGTGGAGGATGATCTCTCTAATAAATAAAATGCATGTTGGGGCCCCACAATTACTATGAATCATCGATCGGTAGACACCTTGGTATTGGTTTGATCACAACTGCTAGACCTTGAATAGTTGTGAGAGGGATGGTCATGAGCCCTTAGTAAATCTACGGAGTAACAGAGTCCTTGGGTATCATCGATATGAGAGAATTGAAAAGATCATAAGAGATAACATTTGCAAGAGAAAAGGAAAGACCTAATATAGTTGGGCTCGTAGGAAGAACAAGGGTTGAGGCCTGCAAACATCCAAAAAACTCTTCCAAGTCGGAAGGTGTCAGAATCTTAGGAGGAGGAGCGATAACAGCTGTCAGATAGATTGTGGGGTGAACCTGGACTGTTAGATCAACGTCCAGGGAAGCAGAGGAGAGGCGCTGAGAAGGAACATATCCTAACCATCGAATATTAGTGCAAAGGTATGGTAGTCATCCGATCTAAGGTAAATCACACGAGTTTTAACATTTTTGTACATAGGAGGGTTGACTGGCCAAAGTCCCGAAGTTGTGAAGTGAATTGGGACTGTTCATCGCCAATAGGGACAGGTGGCGCAAGATCCACAACTCCTGAGCTAGAGTTTGTGGTCAAGGAGAGAGTGGAATCACTGAAGACCCGAAGTAGGTCCTGGTCATTGATCCCCAGGAGGGGTGTGTGTCGATAGATCAGAGTCTCAAGGTGAATACACTTTGGAAGAAACGAGTGCGTAGAATCTTGAAACTTTCAAAGCCCGAAGAGCCAAAGAGCCGAAGTAGATCATTTCCATTGATTGCCAGGAGACACATGTCGACAGATTAGTAACTCCATAGAAATCACTTCGAGATTTTTAGTTGAGAGTTGAAACTCCCAAAGGCCAGAGAGCCAGAGAGCTGAAATGAATCTGGATCGTGAGATCCTGAGGACAGGTGGTGTGAATCTGTGGACTTTGGGTAAAGACCTGAAGTAATTCTCAACCATCCAATTCAAGGGGGACATGTGGTATAAATATGCATACTTTGAGGGAAAGTGAAGTTTGAGAATTAAAAGGTCTGAAGCCCGAAGACCCAAAGAGAGTCTGGATCATCAGATCCAAAGGGAACATGGAGACAAATCTTCAACTCCGAGTGAAAACACTCTGGGAGAACACAGAGGAGAAGATTTTGAAATCGTTGAATCCCGAACCACCGAAGCAGATGAGAGATTTTTATTTGAGGTGGATGCATGGCATTCGATCCAGAACTCTAGGTACGGAATACTCTAGAGGAAAGTAGAGGGTGAAAGCGTCAAATTCCCAAAGTAGAATCTTGACCATTGATCAAGAAGGGAGATGAGGACCATTAATATGGTCTTGGTTGAAATGTTTCGAAGTCCCGAAGAGGACCACAATCGTTGATTTGGAGAGGACGCATGGAAAACGATCTGCCACTCCAGGATAAATCACTCCGGAAGAAAGAGAAGGTAATAAGAAAAGAACTCCCGAAGGCCGGAGAGTCGGAGCTCATCTGAACCATCCATTTGCAAGGGACAGGTGTATGTATATCTTCCACTCTGGGAGATAGCCACTGCAGAGAAAGAAAAGTTTGAGAATTAAAAACTTTGAATGCCGAGGTCCTGAAGCAAATCACATCCACTGATTTAAAAAGGGGGACATATCTGAGCCATCAGTTCATAAGTACCATCAAGATCATGAGATCAAAGGTCACGTTGAATTGAAGGGATATAAAGTGCTCATAATTTAAAGGTTAGAGGGTGGGCTGCAATCAGAACCATGGTATTGATAACACGTGGTGGCTCTTGGTGAATTGCAGGGATAAAAGTGGTTGGACTCAAACCACCCTTGTATGTGCTCGAAATCACGTGATTAGCATTTGAACATAACCCGCAGTCACATACGATGGTCATCAAAGAAAATAAAGATAAGGGGGGCTAGTCCCCCGACTTTCTTAATTAGAGACCGTGGAGAGATAATTTGTTTTTGTAAGGAGAATGATTTTTTTATTCCCCACCGTGGGTGTGTTACAACATCAGGGCATCCTTATATGGTTAAGAAGACCTTTAATTTATAAAAATTAATTGAAATTCTATTTGAAGTTATATTGTTTGATGCTTCCCAAGATGTTGGTTTTGGCTCTAATGCAATAAAAAAGGAATTATAATATCAAATGGACAATTCTTCATATTCCATCTCATTCCATATCAATGCAAGTCCTTCAAGTTCTCTCTCACTGATTGCATTATATTTATAATTTCTTTATTTCATTGAATTTATGTTATATATGTATGTGCAATTGGATAGTTATGTTGGATTACTAAGAGAAGGGGTGAATCAATAATAGAGAAATATAATCCCTTTTAACCATATAATGCAAGTGTTATAACAATGTAGCATTATCATCCAATATTTGTAGAATAAATAAACAATGAACAAATGAACAATCATACACACACACAGTACACCAGTGTTTTCACGTGGAAACCCAAAGCAGGATAAAACCACATAATACTTTTTCTTATCTGTATTGAATAATTGCATTCATTGGAAGCACAAACTTACTTTTTTTTCTAGCTGCACATAGAAGGAGGCTCCAATCCCCTAGTTTCTCAGGCTACAACCTTAGGGAAGCTCCAACTCCCCAATTCTATGGCATCAACCAGAAGGAGGCTAGAACCTCCTATGTTCTTTGTCTACAACCGGAAGGTGGCTAAAACCACCTGTCCTTGCCTCATCCAACCGCCTTGAAGTAGAAGTAGAATGATGCAACCATTGTCACACTATCACTATGAGATATACCACTTTACAACTGTATCAACCTGTACCACTGACCTGCAACCAACCTGTACAACTTCCCTGTAATCAATCTGTACCTGAAATGAACATGTATAAAAAAAAATACAATAGGTACATGACCTGTAGTGATCCAACACACGTATGTACGCACCCTATCTGTTATGTAGCCTGAGTATGTACGTGACCAAACTATTATGCAGCCTACACGTGCCTTATGAAAACTAGGGTTTTCTTTCTTTTGAAAAATCATGACCCTCTGTAACTTTTTCACATAGATCTGTAACCTGTCACTGTATCTAGACTGTAACTATTCCCTATTCATGCATCCTCATACATAACCTATACCCAAAGCATATATATCTCTCTCTATTCATGTGCCATATAGGTGTGTGTAATCATGAACAATTATAATAACCCTCACATGATCTAGTCATCAAACCCTTTCTGATATTCATCCTCTGAATACATCAACCACTTCACAAATACAAAATTTCAATCATGTACCACAAAAACCCTTATCCATATGCTAAGAAATACAAGATGTGCCTCAATAAGAAGTATCAACGATAAATATACCAACACTATATTTCTGTAGATATGACTTATACAAAAGATCCCATGCAACCACTAGTCTCTCTAGGGAGAATTATCAAATCTTCATAACCATTTCTCATGCATACATCAAAATCCAACTATTCATAGAAATAAGACATACCTTTTGAACCAATGGATAGATCTGATGTATCTGAGCACTGTAGACCTTCCAGGGAGCTTGATATCAGAATCTAGAAATTTGCATCTTCATCTTCTCAAGTTTCCATGTCTTTACTCACATGTACACACCCTAATACATTGCCAACCTGCATACATACACACCCTAATACATTTTCATCCCATGTATGTATGGACCCTAATACATTGTCAGCTCACATATGCCTCAAAAACTAGGTTTTTTTTTATTCGTTGTAATTCTGAAACTTTCACCGTTAACCCTTCGTACTACCTCAGACTTTCACAACTTCAAATGTATGAATGAGTACTTACAATAATCCTTACATAATAGAAGATATTTAATGTGTTCAAGTGTGATTAAATGAGAGAGCATTGCCTCTTATTTATAATTTCATGTAGCATCCCACTTTCTTTATTTTAGGGAGTTCTCCATTAAATTTATTATTTAAATAATGTCTTTTGCAAACACTTTTACTTTTTGGGGCTTCTAGATGACTCATGAGGGTTCTCCAATTTCACATGGCCATAACTCTCTAATCATGAGGAGTTATGTGACTTTCCACATACCATTGGAAATGGAATGACATGTACTATCCATCTGGAGAAGTCTTACTTGCAAATATCTCAAAACTCATACCATTATCCATCAAACAAACTTGGGTCCATTACCCAAACCATTGTGCTACTGGAATTCGCTACTAGAATTTATTCAAGGGTTGACTTCAATGAAAACCAACCCAATTAATCAACAATCTCTCCCTTTTCCATTGATGGCAACACTCTAATGCAATACTAAAGTCATTTCATGCAAAACTAAAGTCATATCACTCATGCTCCCCCTGTAACCATCGCTCCCCCTTGAACCATGCCACTGTGCTCTGCATATGATAAATTTCTCTCCCTTTGTCATCAATGGCAAAGGTATCTTTCGAACTCGGGATTCTCCCCGTAATTGAACTGTCCTTGGGGATACTCCCCCTGACTGAACTCTTCTTGAAACTGATCTTCTGACCTGAACTGTCCTCTTTATGGTGCTTCCTCATGTACATCTAAGACATATAATATAAGCATTCAAAATCATTCATTTTGGAGTAGAAATAAATTCGAGTCTCTCGCGAAGATACTCAAAGGATTCCCATGGAAGTGGTTTTGTAAATATGTTTGCCACT
The DNA here is from genome assembly GCA_009831015.1 of Picea engelmannii. Taxonomy (NCBI): domain Eukaryota; kingdom Viridiplantae; phylum Streptophyta; class Pinopsida; order Pinales; family Pinaceae; genus Picea; species Picea engelmannii. Next base: position 223,085 of record ML788103.1, read on the forward strand.
TGTTCTTTTGTGCCCACATATTCAACTCTGATGTTATTTTATGTAACCTCTTCCCTTAGAAAGTGATACTTGATTGGAATGTGCTTCGTCTTGGAGTGCATCATCGGGTTCTTTGAGATACTTATGGCGCTTGTATTATCACAATAGATTGGAATAGGATCATCATACTCAACTTGTATATCTGTCATAGTTTATTTCATCCTTAGAACCTGTGTACAACATGCAATTGTTGCAATATACTCTTCCTTGGATGTAGATAAAGATATTGATGATTTTTTCTTCCTTAGCCATGATATTAAACATGTTGGACACACCTACCACACTTAGAGGGGGGGTGAATGAGTGTGGGGATATTTTTCCCAAAACTTCCCTCTTGCACTAAAAATCATCAATTAGCATTCAAAATTTTATTCATTACCCATTACTGTCATTTATAACCAGTTAGATGTGAGCACATATCAGCAACATATTTCAGCAATATATAATCAACAATTCATGATCACAATGAACACAAAGAACACAAGATGTATGTACAATTTTATTTTTATTACGGACTACAATCCTTGGGGTTTATCATCAACAACTGAATAGAGTACAACTCTACAAGAGCACTAGCTCTATATGCAAGACTCAACTTACATTCTCAGCACCAAATGAGATGAGGCAACAATCCTCAATAGATATCAATCTATCAACAAGTACGTGACCTGTCAGTAGTGCAGCCCGCGTGTGCACACGCTCTGGCTCAATACAACCCGCGTGTGAACGTGGTCAGTGTATAATGCAACAAGAGTATGCTTCTGAGCAACTAGGGTTTTTCTTTTCTTCACATGCTCAGATCCTCTGCAACTTGCAATCACTTTCTCCACTGTCCAAACTGACCCACAGCCAGTCACAACACATCCAAGCTCTCCAATAGCTTTCTCATGGTCCACAACAAATCAATATGAATGCTATATCAATCATGTATAAATAACTAGTATACCATAGAAATTATGTCACTACTGAATCACAAGAGTGTTGCTAACTCCATCAACCAAATCAACCAAACTGAGACACATCATAGAAGCCATACCAAGAATTCCCTAAGAATTCACAACATATCAAACAATAGTATCTATCAAGACAATAATGTAACCATACCAGTGTCTCAGTGATAGATCTGAGGCCATAGAATGCAGATCTAGAACCTGCCTCATCATCCAAGAGCTTGGCACCAGCTCAAACACAAATCTCCATGATTTTATCCACTCCACACTCCATGTACATAGTCATCCCATGTGTACACTCACCCTATACACAACCATCCCATGTGTACATGCACCCTATACACAGACAACCTGCGTGGGCATCAGAAAATAGGCTTTTCTGTGAATCCGAGAATTTTTCCATCAAGATATCTGACATTGTTGAAACTTTGATGCATCCATGAGATCCTCCTCTTGCTCTCTTCCTCAGAATAGATCTTCAATCATGCTCAAGAGATCCATACCAATAAGATGCTCTCCATCAATACTCCAAAAGATATTACCAAGAAGCTCTCCATTGATCCACAAAAAGGATTCTCACCAAATATAATTTACAAGAGATCCTAGCTTCTTATTTATACTTTCATCTTCTAGGTCACTTAACCCATTTTTAGGTTACTTAACCCATTTCTAGGTCACTTAACCTATTTTTCCTTATTTTAGGGTTAACCACTTTCCATGAATAGAAAGTTGTCCAATATTTTATCATTTAAATATTCCTTCTTGATTTTGTCGCTTCATTTTATCATTTAAATAATCTTTCTTGATTTTGTCACTTTACTTTATCATTTAAATAATGACTTCTTCTTTTCAAGCACTTTGACTTCTTTGACCTTGGGGGCTTCAAGCCTTCATATGGGGTTCCTCCAACTTCATAAGGCCATAACTCTCAAACCATGAGGAGTTATGTGACATTCTACATACCACCGAAAATGGCATGACAAGCACTATCCATATAGGATAGGCTCACCAACAACTTCATTGATCTTCATCTCATTATTCCACATACAAGCATGGGTCCTCCAATTGTTCTCCTAGGATAACTCAATCCGTAAAGTGTCTTCCCATGAGGGATTTCACCATAAGGGGACCACTTTGGAGTTCATCCATTTGTGCACCTTATCAACCATGATAAGATAATAATGATTTCTTCTTTGCATCAATTCACCACTGCATCATATATATAAACTATGCATCATGTATCAATGACAACTCATTGATCCATCTTCATCAATGCATCATATCAATGATCCATGTTTATCAATTGGTTTCCAATTGGACATATATCATTCTCATCAAGGGCATCATATCAATGATCCATATTTATCAATTGGTTTCCACTTGGACATCTATCATTCTCATCAAGGGCATCATATCAATGATCCATCTTTATCAATTGGTTTCCACTTGGACATATATCATTCTCATCAAGGCATATTCATTGTTCATCAATCATCAATCAATCAATTACTTGACATCAATTAATGACATCAATCAAACCAAACCATTTACATCAATGAAATATGATCCAACAATCTCCCAAATAATCAAACCATTGGCATCAATGACAACATGATCCAACAATATCCCAAATAATCAAACCATTGGCATCAATAACAACATGATCCAACAAAACACTCACCCAAGTAGAACGCTTCTCCACTGGTGCTTCATCGATCATCAATGAAACCTACCCAATCCACATCTATGTAGGCAATAAGTGATATATCCTTTCCTTTTGGATACCATAAATCAAACTATTTTGTTCTTTTGAGATATCTGAAAATCCTCTTCACTGCTAACACATGTGATTCCTTTGGTGTTTCTTGAAATCATGCCACCTGTCCAACTACTTGCATTAAATCTAGTATCGATGTTGTCACATATAGTAGGCTTCCAATCATTGACCTATATTCCCTGTGATCTGTAGACTTTGAATCATCATCTTTGCTCAACTTGCAATCGGTTTGCATGGGAGTGATAACTAGTTTGCAATCTTCTATTTTGAACCTCTTTGGAACTTCTCTGATATACTTGGTTTGTGAAATAAAAATTCATTGGTTTCTTTGATGTATCTAAAGAACCAGAAAGAAGGATAGTTCTCCAAGTAATGACATTTCAAATTCATTATGCATGTCCTTTGCAAATTTCTAGCTTAACCTGTCATTGGTACTTCCAAAAATAATATCATCAACATAAACTTCAATTAATAAAATACTATCATGAGTTGCGTTGATGTAGAGGTTGTTGTTTGCACTTCCTTTTCTAAACCCTGCCTATTGTAGATATTTATCTAGTCTAGAGTATCATGCTCTAGGAGCCTGTTTTAGACCATAGAAGGCCTTCTTTAATTTACACACATAATCTGCATTCTCTGAAAACTGAAATCCTTTTGGTTGTTTAATGTATACTTCTTCTTCAAGTTTCCCATTTATAAAAGATGATTTTACATCCATCTGATACACTTTAATATTTTTGGAGCATGCATAAGCCAAAATCAATCAGATTGCTTTCATTCTAGAAACTGGAGAAAATGTCTCTTCAAAGTCAATTCCTTCAACTTGTGCATATCCTTTACATACCAATCTATCTTTGTTCCTTGTAACATTTCCATATCCATTCAATTTATTCCTGAATACCCACTTTGTGTTGATTACATTCTTATTCTTTGGTCTTGGAACCAAATCCCAGGTGTCATTTTTCTCTATTTGATCCAATTCTTCATCCATGGATTTATTCCAAAATTCATCATTGTTGGCCTCTTCAAAAAAAATTGGTTCAATCGTAGATGAGAGTTCTAGGTGCATTTGTTCTGGTGAACGAATTCTTCTTCTAGTCTCAACTCATGCATCTTTGTTTCCGATAATCTGATCTCAAGGACGATTCTTCTGTACTCATCTGCTAGGTTTCTAATCTAAATTTTATGAGAAGAACGAAAGGAATACAGATTATTAAAATATTCTTAACACAAAATAACAGAGATACAGTAAAACTGGTTTTCTATTCAATAAGGAAATAATTTGAAACTGTAAAATGTAGCGGAAAACAAGCTTGTTGGAATGGTGGTGGCTTATCTTTGAGAAGAGATGTGATGGATGCACTCATTCAAAAGAAGATGATTACAATGAGGATTTGAAGGCCTTTTTACAATAAATTGGAATTTCATAAACCCTAGACATACAAAAAATCTAACCCTAGGAGATGAAGCACCAAAAGTCATGTGGGCCCTGTTTAGGCATCAACTTCCCAGGGTCGTAACTTTTTCATACGATCTATGTTTGGGGTGCACGATAGCTTGTTGGAAAGGTATTGTAGAGGAAATTCATTTTGGGGGATCAATCAAAGACTTTTCCTATCATTGAGAATCTCGATCCCGAAAAAACTTCATTTAGGCCCTCAAAATTGCCCAGGAAGTTAAAAACTGCTAAAAATAGTAAATTACCAAAATTGTCAGAAAACTGTTTTGATCCAGTTGGAAAAGGTGGATGGCCACCGATATCCACCTAGATCAATCCTCCCTCCTTAGGAAGAAATTTTCTCTATTGCATTGATTCCCCCCATCAGATGAGTAAATTTCTATTGAATTTGGCCTCGAGTGAGCCACTTACCTTGGTGTAGGAGTTGCCCTGCTTTGACGACTCAATAAAGCTGGATCATTTGTTGTCGAGTACCCTTGATCTGTGTGTCCAAAATATGATAATCAGGTGCATGTTCCATGCATTCTTGGTTGAGATATGTTGGTGTCAATTGATTTTCTATCTTTGATGTGTCCAATAATGGTGAAAAATATGGCCGAAGGAGAGCCACGTTGAAGACTGGGTGCAGGCCAAGGAAAGGGGGAATGTTGAGCTCAAAAGAATTGTCACCCACAACCTTGGTGATGGTTTATGACCCATAATGGAGTGGGTGAAGCTTTTGATGGGACACTATAAGGCATTCTTTCTGCAAGTGAAACCAAACTTTTTCACCCACCTGAAACTTATGTGGCACCCGATGTTGATCATGGTGCTACTTGTACTTGAAATTAGACTTCTGTAGAATATCCTGAACCTATTGGTGGATGTGTTGGATCTGCTCAATGGACTAGGTGGCTTTGTCAACATTTGGTGGAGCAGGGGATGAGTCGGTCATGGTGGTTTCCAGGGGTAGTGAAACATCCATGGGGCCCAATGGTTGGAATCCCAACCCCACCTGAAAGGGGTTGTGGCCAGTTGAGCTATGCAGGGCTTGGTTGTAGCTATTTTGGACATAGGGAAGACTCTCATCCCATGTGTGGGGGTGTTTAGAATTGTACATGCACAAGATATGTACGATCATCTGATTGACGACCTTAGTTTGGCCATCTATTTGGGGGTGGAAGACAGTGGATTTGGTGAGCTTTGTATCTAGTGTTGGAAAACTGAGAGGGGGGGGGGTGAATCAGTTGTTACTGAGCTTAAACAATTATGCTTCTTTTAAAACTCTTTGCAAAAACAATTGAATGATGATCACAATAATGTAGAGAAGTAAAGACAAGCACATTCAATATCAATCATATATATGAGAAACACAGAGACAGATATTTTCCAAGGAAACCCATACAGGGTAAAAACCTCTTTTTCTTTATATGATAAGTAATAATTACATTCTTTACATTATCATACATATGAGCACCAAATCATAATGAGGCTACAACCTCTGTTTAGCAAGATGCAACTTGTTGAGAGCACCAACTCTCTGTTTTCTCTAGCACCAACTAGAAGGAAGCACCGAATCCCTGGATTCTCTAGCACCAACTAGAAGGAAGCACCAACTCCCTGTGTTCAAGCACCCACTTGAACCTCTGAGGACAACAGTCCTCCCTAGAACCTCCCAACCACCTTGAAATATAACTCTTTGAATCTGAAACTTACTACAGTGATATAATGTTCAACAATGGCTTACCCGACTTATCACTGTTCTGTTGTATCTCATTGCTCTTTCTGCCACACTGCCTTTCTGCACATCTCACTTTTGCTATCTGTTCTTCTGCGATTTATCCTCTGTGTGCCATGTCCATTCACTGCACAGTTCCTCTTCAAATCAATTCAGCTGCTGCACAATCTTCCTTCTTCATGCATGGATCACTTTCCACATCAACAAACACCACCACTCGAACAACAACAACAACAACACCCATCTCTTCTCTGTACCATGTATTTATAGCTTCTGTGCACCTTGTGCATGCAGTGTTCACAATGCCTCGGCATGTTGACTCTGCACCGTTATCCTCCACCTCTCGAGTGCTCTATCTAATCATCATCGTGACTCTTTAGCTTCTCTGGTGGTTCGCCCTGCGTGTCCAACATCACTGTATGTTATACTGAGATTCCTCAGTCTCTCTGGCAGTCTAAGACTCTTCGTATTCTTTGAGATAGTCGAACTCTTGATCTTCATCGACCCTGATCGACGGTTCATGATCTTGGTGAATCAACGGTCCTAATCTCATCGTGATCTCTCATCTCGTTGTTCCTTCGTTGGCGATTTTCGTTACTCCAAGTCACGATAGGCGAGACTTCGAGATGGAGCTCAGATCAACAGTCCACATATTTTGGTGTATAGACGATCAGGATCTTATTCTGATCTCGCATCTCGTTGTTTCTTCGCTGGAGATTCTCATCCCTCCAAGTCACGATAGGCGAGACTCTGAGATGGAGCTTTATGGTGCTCTGATCTTTCGCCATGCGTCCTCTTGATTCAACGGTCCTTGATTAAATCATGATCTCGCATCTAGCTATTCCTTTGACTTTCCAGTCAGCGAGATGACGATCTCTCGCCATGTGTGATCCCCCACGTAGATCCAATGGTCTTCCTGTGATTCGGATCCGATGGCTATCCTTCTCTCGCTACCTCACGACCTCATGACTTGGAGTACCCAATGTTTGGACTCTCAACCTGTGAACTCCCGAGTTTGTGAGATCTCTCGATCTCTCGCCACCTATCCCCCCAAATGGACGGCTATAAATCTCTCGCCACTTCACCGCCTCACGTCCTCGTGCCTCGCGACTTTGAACACCCAATACTTGGGCCTTTATCCTGCGAACCCCCGATTTCGCGAGATATCTCCGATCTCTGCCACGTGTCCTTCCCAGATGGATGGTCCTAATCTTCTTGCCACTTCGTTGCCTCGCGTCCTCGCGCCTCGCGACTTTGAACACCCAATATTCGAGATTTCACCCTGTGAACTCTCGAGTTCATGAGATCTCTCCGATCTCTGCCACGCATCCTTCACAGATGGATGGTCCTGATTTTCTCACCACTTTGTTGCTTCGCGACCTCGCGCCTCGCAACCTTTAACACCAAATCCTCGGCTCTTCCACTCACGAGATTTTGAGTTTGCTCAGATCTAACACCTGAGATCTATATCACACACTCTTCTTGTTTTTATTCAGATCTGACGGCCCTCATGCTATCGGGAATTTTGGATGGGATCCAACGATCAGTGAGGCTTCTCCTCCAAGTTTACACATCCTTCTTACTTGGAAGAATTTAGACTCTGCACTAATTCCTCCTGAGCCTACATTGTTTCTGTTTGTCCATCAGTGCACATTCTAATCCTTCCATCTTCACTGTTGTACTTGCCATCAATGACAAGCATACGCTATCTGTTAAACATTTGCCAACATCAAGTAGTGACTAGAGGCTCGACTAGAATTTCCTAAGGAACCGACTGTCGCGGTATGAGATAGTGGTTTGTGGGATCCCAAAATGTACCCATAGTCATTCAAAGAAGAGCTAGGAAATGGATTCTACTGTGATGTTCTTATTGCAGGTGGCTAGAATCGCCATCTTGGAAAAGTGATCAACAACCACAAAAACATAGTCATTTCACCTCTTGGTGGATGGGAGGCCCAACATGTAGTCAATTGAGATGGATTCCCATGTCCCGTCAGGAGTAGGCAGAGGGGTGTACAGGCCTTGTTTATTTTTGTTCGGTATGGAAATAGCACAGGTGGTGCAGGACCTGATATACTTGCCAACATCTTGTTGAAGTTTTAGGTAGTAGAAATGTTTCTATAGCATTGCCACTATCTTTTTGAAGCCAAAGTGTCCTGCCACTCGACTGTAGTGAGATTCCCAAACCATCTTTGCATGCTCTCTTGATGGAATGTAGATATGGCCCAGACGACACAATAAGCCATCCTGGAGATAGAAATTAGAAACCACTGAGTTGGCACCCAAAATTTGGTAGGTAGTGGAGAAGTTAAGGTCTGTCTCGTAGAGGTGGGGCCATTTGAAGGTCTCGTGGCCACAAGAGTCTATAACCATGGTGAGTGTCATGACTGGATGTTAGCTGAGGCAATCATCAACTCGGTTGGTACTTTCTATTTTATTCTTGATGTTGAGGTAGAATTGTTGTAAGTATGAAGACCACTTCTGATGGTGGTCATTCTGCAATTTTCCTTGGGTTTGCATGAACTGTAGTGGCTTGTGATCAGTGTGGATGACTGTCTCCTTCCCAAGAATGTAATTCCTCCACTGGCGGAATGCTTGCATAATGGAGTGCATTTCTTTTTTGTAGGTAGGTTACTTACGAACAACATCTGATAGTGTCTCACTATGATATGCTAGGGGATGGTCGTGTTGAGTGAGAACAATGCCCACAACATAGTCTGAAGCATTTGTCTCGATATCAAAGGGATACTATAGGTCCGGTAATGAAAGTAAAGTGGATGAGCACAAATGATTATTCAAGTCCTCGAAGGATTGTTGTTGGGACAGGCCCCACACAAATTTTTCCTTACCACCACCCTTGGTCACTTGGCTGAGGGCCCATGCGATATGAGAGAATCGCAACACGAACCTACAATAGAAATTGGCTAGGCCCAAGAAGCTCTGAATTTCAGTGAGTCTGGTTGGGGATGGCCTATCAGGGATGACCTGGATCTTGGATAGATCCACATGCACACCATGTTTATCAATGATGTAGCCTAAATAATGGACCCTGTCCATGCTGAAGGAGCATTTTTCCAAGTTTGCATATAGTTTGTGCTGTCACAGGGTGTGAAAAACTTGTTGAATATTCTACAAGTGTTCTGCCCAAGTCTTGTTGTAGATGAGGATGTCATCTAGATAAACCATTACAAAAGTATTGGTGAAAGGTCATATGATCTCATCCAGCATCCTCATAAAATTTGTTGGAGCATTTGGCAAACCAAAGGGCATGACCTGCCATTCAAATAGACCTTCTTTTGACTTGAAGGTGGTTTTCCATACATATTTCTTCTCTATTGGGACCTGGTGGTATCTAGAATTCAGATTAATCTTATTGAAGTATTTGGCCCCCGTGAGTTGATCAAGGAGGTAGTCGATTTAGGGAATCAGGTACCAGTTTCAGACCGTGATTTTATTCAGGGCTCGGTAATCAATGCAGAGTCGCCAGGTCCCGTATTTCTTCTACACCAACACGATTGGGCTCCCACAAGGTGATGAGCTAGGATGGATGTGCCCCTTATGGAGAAATTCTTGGATCTACCTCTTGATCTCCTCATTTTCTAACAGAGAGCGGCAGTAGATTGGCCCATTGGATAGCGGTGCACCTGGGGTCAGATCGATGGGATGCTTGACCTGGCAGTGCAAAGGTACCCCGGTAGGAGAAGAGAAGATATCTGAGTATTCTTCCATGAACTTATCCACTTTCTTTTGTTGTGTGGAGAGATCAATCGTGGAGGCCCTTTATGTGGCTATGATCTTTCACTCACTTTGAGAGCAAATCACAAAGAAGAAAAATTTCCTAGTCTGAGAGATCCCCTTTCTAAATTACTTGGCAGAGATCAAGGAAATAGCACTAGGAGGGACTGCCTCGGGTATCCTATACAATTTCATGTTCAAAGTAATAATAAAACTACAAGGCCTAGACTCATATACAACATGACATTTCCATAAATAAGGTTGGCCCAAAATAACATTACAAACTTTGAGAGGATAAAAATCACACAATACCTCGTCTTTGAAAGGATTGATGTCATATGACAGTCGACATTGTTGACTGACATGAAGATCACTTCCTTGGTGGAGCCATCCAATGGTGTAGGGTTGTGGGTAAGGCATTGTTGGCAGGGCGAGGCACTTGACGAACTATGCTGAGATGAGGCTACCGCTATCAATGATGAAGTGCAGCGGGGTTACTTTCACCCAAATCTATGAATGGAAGAGGCGCTCACCTTCTTTTGGCCCATCTGGTTCACCAAGCTAGATCTTGGTGGCAGCAATGGTGGCATTGGGTTCCACATCAATGATCCATCATCCCCTTTCTGGTTCTGAATCAGAGTCAAAAATCACATATTATTTAGAGTATTTCACTTCGGCCACCAGCGACTACTTTGAGTGGAAATCAACAGTGTTATGCCAAGGGCTCTTATGGAAGTCGCACCACTTCCCGGTATCTTTCTTTGCCTTTCCGGTGTCCTTCCTTGCTTGTGGCTTGGAATGGTTGTATTGATACTATCCATATTTCATCTGGCCTTTTTTATGTGGGTTTGGGCCACCCTTTCCTGGCTTTTGTTGTCAGGGGTTCCTAGGCCCAAATTACTGCATTTTTTTTTTAGCTTCTACTCGATTTTGACGGCATATCGGTAGGTCGTGCCCAAGGACGAGATGTCTAGAAATTCCATTTTGGTATGTATGTATCTATGCAGAGCACTGAAATACTTGAGCAACATATGTCTCTCTGAATCTTTGATGCCCAACTTGGTGCACAAGGTATGGAAGATATTTGTGAACTCTGGCACCGCTTGGTCTCTTTCTTGCCGCAGTGTGGTCCATTTGGTATACAAGTCGTCATAACTTCCGAAATGGTAGTATTGTTCCTTAATAAAATCTCTGAAGTATTCCCAGGTCGTTGTGACTATAAATAATGAGGGTTCCTCTATTTTCTTTTTCTCACAGAAAGTTTCCCACCAATATTTGACATGGGGAACGACTTTGAGGAGCGCAAAAGTAATATTTTCTTTATTCAAAAAGTTATGGATAGAAAAATACCCTTACAGTAGATTCAACCTCTTGTATATAACATCTGTGTCTATTTGACCTTAAAATATAGGAATATCAAAGTTTATTTGTACTTTGAAGGGGGTGGTGCCTCCGTTCGAGGAAGATGCGTCACCTGTTGGTAGCTGCCGAAGGATTTACACGAAACTATCCATCATATCGTTCCTCTATTGCATGAGGGCTTCCTCAAGAAATATTTTGAAAGGATCTCCTTTCTCGTCATATTTATTTTCTCCTTCCATGAGAGGTTTATTGGGAATGAGATAGCTTTTGTCCTCAAGATAAACAAGCTCGAGACCCAATTCTTTGTACCCTGACCTCGTTGGGGACATGCATTAAGACGACAAGGAGCAGACCTCTATGATACCACTAATGCAGATTTTATGAGAAGAACGAAATGAAAACAGATTATTAAAATATTCTTAACAAAAAATAAAATAGATATAGTAAAACTGGTTTTCTATTCAATAAGGAAATAAGTTGAAACTGTAAAATGCAGCGGAAAACAAGCTTGTTGGAATGGTGGCGGATTATCTCTGAGAAGAGATGTGACACCTACACTCATTTGCAAGAAGATGATTAAAATGAGGCTCTGAAGGAATTTTTAAAGTAAATTGGAATGTCACAAACCCTATACATCCAAAAAACCTAACCCTGGGAGATGAAGCGCCAAAAGTCATGTGGGACCCGTTTGAGTAAGTTAGTACATCAACTTCCCAAGGTCGTAACTTTTGCATACGATCTTCGTTTGGGGTGCACAATAGCTCATTGGAAAGGTATCATTGAGTATATTAATTTTGGGGGCTCAATCAGAGCATTTTTATATCTTTGAAAATCTCAATCCTGAAAAACCTTCATTTAGGCCCTCAAAATGGCCCCGGAGGTTAAAAATTGCTAAAAATAGTAAATTACCAAAATTTCCAGAAAATTGTTTTGAGCCAGTTGGAAAAGGTGGGTGGCCATCGATATCCACATGGATTAGTGTCTTTGGAGTAACTTTATTAACTTTCTCTTATGATTCTGTTGGATTCTCTTCATCTTCCCCTTCTACTTCTTTTTCATCTTTTTCTTCTTCGTAAAGATGTTCCATTGATTCATTTTCTTCTTCCTTTAATTCTTGTCTACTTATTTCATCAATTGTTATGTTGATTCTTTCCAAAAAAAAATTAATCTCAGTTTGTAAAACTTGTATTCCTTCCTTGTACTTGAGTAACCAACAAGTACTCCTTTTTCCACATGAGAGTCAAACTTTCCCATTTTGCCATCTTCTCTTTTGATGTAGCATCTGCTTCCAAAAACTTTGAAGTACTTCACATTTGTTGTTATTCCTTTCCATAGCTCGTAGGAAGTTTTGTCAGTGTTGTTCCTGAGCATTACTCTATTTTGAATGTGAAATTTTGTATGCATTGCTTGTGTCTAAAAGATATATGTCAATTTGGAATCCATTAGCATTGTTCGAGCCATTTCCTGTATTGTCCTGTTCTTTCTTTCAACAACACCATTTTGTTGAGGTGTCCTAGAAATGGATAATTTCCTTTTTATTCCATGAATGTTGTAGTAGTCTATAAATTCCTTTGAAGTGAACACTCCTCCATTATCATATCTCAAGAATTTGATTTTTGAATCCATTTCATTTTCATCCATTTCCTTGTAGACCTTGAATTTTTCAAAAGATTCTGACTTATTCCTGAGAAAGCAAACATGTAGTCATTCTTGTATAATCATCAACTAATAACATAAAGTATTTCTCACCTTTTAAACACTTTGTTTTAGTTGGTACAACTAGATCAGTATGCACAATTTCCAGTGGTCTTATCGTTGAATATTCCTTTGATTTGAACCTGGTCTTTGTTTGCTTTCCTTGTAGACAATGCTTGCATAAGGTGTTGGTTGGTTTCGTGATCTGGGGCATTTCTCTAACTACTTCATTTTTGTTGACTTTGACAAGGTTATCAAAATGTATGTGACCCATTCTTTTGTTCCATATCCAACTTTCATCTTCCTTTCCTAGGAAACACTTTTCATTTTCAATTTCACTTAATACATATATGTTGTTTGAAGTTCTCACAACTGTTGCAATCAATTTTCCTGAACCTTCGTTTCTTATCTCACACTTTTTTGAATCTCAAGTAACTTTATGAACTCGGTCACATATTTGACTCACACTTAGAATATTATGTTTCATATCTTCTACTAGTAGAACATTTTCTTTCTTGGTATCCTTGCTCCCAATTCTGACTGTGCCTTTTCCAATGATTTTAGTTGAATCATCATTTCTGAAGGAGACTGATCCATCTCTTTCCTTTATTAATGTAAGAAACTTGTCTCTATCACCTATCATGTGTTTTGAACAACCATTGTCAACATATTGACTGTGTTTCTTTTGCTTAGCTTATAGAGAGAGTGTACATTCTTCATTTCTATACTGATTCTACTTTCTTATCCATGTCATTTTCTGAGGTTCCTGTCTGTGACTGTTGTTGTTATGTTGTGGTTCTCTAGGAGGGACTGTCATTATACAATATTTGGCCATGTGTCCAATGTTGTTACATTTGTATCATTCCACTTCACTGCTCAAAGATTAAAACCTTTTGTAACTTCTTCTCTGTGTTTCACTTTTGTGTATGACTTTCAAAGTTGTTTATGTTCCTTTTGTTAGCTCTACAATTCACATCTTTATGTTCAAAATTATTACATGCGTAACATAAACAAAAAAGGATAGTTTGATACTTGGGAGTTGAAGATATTTTGAAAGGAGGTACTCTTATGAATCCTTCTTCTTCTTGAGGCCTATATGTTTCTGTCTATCATTGATTCTGAAATCTGAATCTTCTCAGTGGAGGAGTGCCCATGTAATTTTCTTTGTAGACCTTCCTATCCCCTTTGATTGTTTCTGCATAGGCTTTTGGATATGTTTCTTGTTATGTTGTTTTGGAGCTTGATCCATTTTCTGTCTAATTGTATATGAGTCCATACTTTTCATGATGAGGTTTTTGACTGTTGATAATGTCATTCAAAACTTTTGAGTTGTTCTGCATATTTTTATTTTGAAGATCCTTTCTTAATGTGACAATCTCTGCTTCCAAATTTCCAATGATCCTCTCTCTTCCTTCTAGTTTTTCTTTGAGTGTTTCTTCAATTTTTTTATCTTATTCAATTTGAACCTTCAAATTTGTGGTCATTTGTTCTAGTTCCTGAATGTCTTCTTTCTTATCTAGTTTCAATTGTAGTTTCTTGTTTTTCCTCTTTTCTCTTCTGATAACTTCTATGGCACACAAAAAGTGTTCTCGGTAGTTAAATTATGCCTCTTCATATTCTTCTTCAGCCTCTTCATATTCTTCTTTGGAGTCTTCTTTATCAAATTCTTCTACTAACATGAATAAAACTCTTTTGTCTCACTATCACTGAATTCATATTCATCTGATGATGAGATGTATTATTTGGTGCATAAGTTTTTCTTGAAAACTTTATTTGTGGTTCTTTTGCCTTTATATGTTTGTTTTCTATTTGAGTAACCTTCACCATTTTTCTTTTTCTTATGAGGACATTTGTTAGAAAAATGACCAATACCATCACAATTAAAACAAATCAAAGGAATATTACCTCTATACTTATCGTTGGTTCCCTTGTTCAATATTCTGACAAAGTTGGCTGCTTCTTCATCATCTTCCGAGACGTCACCGTTGTTTCTATGTTCTTTTTATTTTTTCTTTCCCTTTTTCTTTGAAATTTTGGATTCTTTGAAGGCTGCTTCTTTTATATCTATATTTTCTTGTTCAGTTCTCATTTCATATGTTGTGAAGATTCTATGTAGTTCATCCATGCTTATTCAGTTTAGATCTGCTCTTTCTTCTAGTGCTAATATCTTAGGGTCAAATCTCATAGGAAGAGATATTAGTACCTTTTGAACAATTACATATTCTTTGATTTTTTCTCCCAATCCCAGGATTGCATTTACTATTTCATCGACCCATAAAAAGTAAGATGCAATATTCTCATATTCATTCATCTTTAGTTGTTCGAACTGAACTTTGTAAGTTTGAAGATTTGTTGCTTTGACTTTTGAATCTCCTTCATAAATATTTCTAATTTTGTCCCAACTCTCTTTAGAGGATTTACAATGTGCAACTTTGGTGAATATTGATTCTCCAAGACCATTTAGAAGTGAATTTTTGGCTTTGGAATTATTCTGACCGAGTTTAATTGCTTTGTCATTTGTTGGTGGAACTGTTGGTATTGTGTATCCATCTACAATTGATTTCCAAATTTCAAATATTTGTGTTTGTATATATGTCTTCATCCTTATGCTACAAAATGCATACTTTTGAACATCAAACTGTGGTATTCCATTTTTATACATGTTCTTTCTCTCCATGATCTACCTTTCAGTGGCTAAATTGATTTATGAAGGAATCTTCTCTGAGACCAATTGTTGGATTACTGAGAGCGGGGGTGAATCAGTAATAGAGAAATATAATCCCTTTTAACCATATAATGCAAGTGTTATATCAATGTAGCATTATCATCCAATATTTGCATACTAAATAAATAATCAACAAATGGACAATCATACACATACACAGTACACCAATATTTTTACGTGGAAACACAAAGAGGGAGAAAACCACATAATGCCTTTTCTTATATGTCTTGAAGAATTACATTCATTGGAAGCACCAACTTCCTTTGTTTTCCAGCTGCAACTAGAAGGAGGCTCCAACCCCGTATTTTCTCAGGTTACAACCTGAGGGAAGCTCCAACTCCCCAATTCTCTGGATACAACTAGAAGGAGGCCACAACCCCCTATGTTCTCTAGCTACAACCAAAAGGTGGCTACAACCACCTGTCCTTACCCCGTCCAACCTCCTTGAAGTAGAAGTAGAATGATGCAACCACTGTCACACTATCACTGTGAGATATGCCACTGTACAATTGTATCAGCCTGTACCATTGACCTGTAGCCAACCTATACAACTACCCTGTAATCAATATGTACCTGAACTGAACATGTATCAACAAAATACAATAGGTACGCAACCTATAGTGTTGAATCACGCATATGTACGTGCCCTATCTATTAGGAAGCCCACGTATGTACGCGACCAAACTGTTATGCAGTTTGCGTATGCCTTATGAAAACTAGGGTTTTCTTTCTTTTGAAAAATTCTAACCCTCTGTAACTTTTTCATATAGATCTATAACCCTTCATTGTATCTAGACTGTAACTATGCTATGTCCATGCATCCTC
>ML788103.1:239448-258482 GCA_009831015.1 Picea engelmannii
ATGTGTCATATAGGCGTGTGTAATCATGAACAATTATAATAACCCTCACATGATCTAGTCATCAAACCCTTTTTGATATTCATCCTCTCAATACATCAACCACTTCAAAAAAACAAGATCTCAACCATGTACCACAAAAACCCTTAGCCATATGCCAAGAAATACAAGATGTGCCTCAACAAGAAGTATCAATGATAAATATACCAGCAGTGTATTTATGTAGATCTGACTTATACAGAAGATCCCATGCAAACACTAGTCTCTCTAGGAAGAATTCTCAAATATCTGTAGCCATTTCTCATGCATACATCAAAATCCAACTATTCATAGAAATGAGACATACATTTTGAACCAATGGATAGATCTAATGTATCTGAGCATTGTAGACCTTCCTAGAAGCTTGATCTCAGAATCTAGAACTTCTGCATCTTCATATTCTCAATTTTTCATGGCTTTACTCACATGTACGCACCCTAATACAATGTTATCCCGCATACATATATGCCCTAATACATTGTCAACCCACATATGTGCGCACCCTAATACACTATCAGCCTGCATACACCTCAAAAGATAGGGTTTTTTGTATTCGCTGTAATTTTGAAACTTTCGTAGTTAACCCTTCGTACTACCTCATACTTTCGCAACTTCAAATGTATCAATGAGTACTTGCAATAAGCCTTACACAACAAAATGTATTCAATGTTTTCAATTGTGATTAAATGAGAGAGCCTTGCCTCTTATTTATGCTTTCATGTAGCATCCCACTTTCCTTATTTTAGGGAGTTCTCCATTAACTTTATTATTTAAATAATTTCTTTTGCAAACAGTTTGACTTTTTGGGAATTCTAGATGACTCATGAGGGTTCTCCAACTTCACATGGCCATAAATATCTAACCGTGAGGAGTTATGTGATGTTACACATACCAATGAAAATGGCATGGCATGTACTATCCATCTGGAATAGTATTACCTACAAATATCTCAAAACACATGTTATTATCCATCAAACAAACTTGGGTCAATTACCCAAACCATTGTGCTACCAGAATTCACTACCAGACTTTCTTCAAGGGATGACATCAATGACAACCAACCCAATTAATCAACAAATTATTCATTGAATTTTGTAGGATCAAGTTCAGATGTGCAATATATTTCAGTACACCCAAAATTCCACAAGCTCTTATCAGGAGAAAGATACCACAAGAAGATGTTTGATGAAAATGGATAGATGCTTTACCCTACCAATCGTAATGTGCCATCTTCCAACAATTAGCCTAGGTCAACGGTATTACATTGTGAATTGGATATATTTTATGTAGACATCTCGTAGGGCATAAGAAAAATATGATTGAGTAATTGCATTTTTTTATTTTCAATAGAACTAATGTAAATGTATTTATTAATTCAATTTTTTGTTTATAAATTGGTTGGTTGCACACTTATTATTGGGGAAAAAAATTCCATGATTCTAATAAATGTTTGGCATAATGTTTAAACATATTAAATGTATTGTGTTACTAATATTATCGATGTAATGTTCAATATTTTTACAATCAAGATTCTAATGATGAGCGACCTATCTACCATCTACCGTTACACCCATCTACGATGTGAAGTCACAATATTGTTGTTAAATGAGAACAAATAAGAGAGGAAGTATCCCAAAAATGGTTGAATCAACCACTTATTCAATTCCCACTACACCCTGAGTTACCAATTCAAAAACTCTACAATAAAACTAGTTCTTCACATGTTGGGGATGAAGGAAATGATATAGAGATTGGTATGGATGATTTCTTATGGGATACCCATGCCATGGAGGGAATATTGTTACATGCATTCCAACAAAATGAACCAGGGGATGATGTTGATTTCGTAGAAACCTTTTTCGAAAGCCTAAAGTCTGCTTCCACCAGCTCTCTCTTTGGTCAACGAGTGTCAAGGTCTACTCAACTAGGGATAACAATGTTACTATGGAACTTGAAAGAAATTTATGGTATGTAAAATGCATGCTTCTCGTCACTTTTGAGGTAAATAACCATTAAGTATTCTAAGTTTTTAAGGAATATTGTCGCACAATGAAGGAAGAAAATGGTTGATTTTATTCATAATTATTGACAGTGTACATTTATGTTTCTCACTAATTGTAATTTACCCAAATATAAGGTACTTCCAAGAGATAAGTTATTTCTCGATAGCTGCGTAGAGGTAAAGAAAATAATGAAAATGTTGGGTGTTGAGTACATATCATACCGTGAATGTCCAAATTATTTTATTCTATACATAAACGAATATGCGAGCAAAGAGATATGTCTAGAATGTCAGCATAATAAGTACCATAAATAAATAAATAAATTTAAGGCACATGGTCCTCCCCATAATATATTGACCCACATGCTTATAATTTCAAGGATTCAAAGGCTTTTTCATTACAAATAATTATCCATGTTGCAGGAGTGGCATGCCTCACATAGAAGTGATCCAAGAGTTATGTGAATCCTAGCAAACTCAATAGTCGTGAAGCATATAGAAGATATGTGGACTGATAAATTCAAGGATTAAGTACAAATCCTATGATTAAACATATTGATGGATGGAGTAAACTCATATTCCCTCCAAAACACCAAATATTTAGTTTGGCATGTGGTAGTGATAAATAACAATATATTCCCATGGTTGTCTGTGAATAATGAACATCTTATGTGGGCTCTTATAGTTCTAGGTAGAAGACAAGTGAAGATAATGGTTTTCTACCTCCAACCACTGATTGATAAATTTAAGAAATTATGGGAAGTGATACATGTATAAGATGTATCAAGACCTATCCCAATGAAGAGTTATTTTACATTGTATGACATATGTGCATACACCACGCATGATTATCCAGGACTAGGATTTTTCTCTGGTAAGCATGTTGATTGATTTTTTTTATATATGTAATGTTATCTGGCATACATTATTTGGTGCAACTATATTTTTGACACTAATATACTCCATATACAATAAATCATGGGTATTCTAACAAATGGGTACATTGATGTAAATTTTTTGGTCCGTCTGTAAAGGTTAGGTGGTTTAACCACCTATGAAATCTAGTGTATGACTACTCAAGGGTATTCCTCCTAGAAGGCCACCCTTATAGAAGATTTGGATCTTCTTTCAATGGTAAACTAGAGAGAACCCAAAGACCTAAAATAATGACACCAAAAACTTCGATTAGGGCATGTGACACAAAAGAGGAGAAGGAAATGGTAGAATTGTTTGATTTAAATGGGGAACCTATGTTCGATGATCCTGGAGTTTTTGACACCCATGTTGAGAAATTTCCCATTGGGATGAAAAGAAAAATTGTATTTTATGAGCTACCATATCATGAGCATATTAAGATTGGCCACTTACTAGATCCCAAGAATATATTCAAAATTGTTTCATATTATTTATGGAAGCAGATATCATCGAATAAAAATGAAACATTGGTTGTTAGGAGAGATCATATTGCTTCAAATACTAAAAAGAGGAACTATCCAAGAAACAAAACTAGAGGAGAGGCTAGTCCCTCTTGGTGTTTTAAATAAGGTGATGTCCCATGGATTTTGAAGACATATGATATTTCTATGGAAAAGGATGTTATATTGGGTGTGAAAGAACCTTCTTTATATGGGTTGACTCTACAATGTTTTTTCACTATAGAAGGGAATTTTTTGGGGCTGAAATCACATGACCATTTGAACCTTCCAAGGGTATGTATGTTGAATACATGATTCTTATTCTATATTATCAATACAAATATGATATGCACTCACATTTTTATGGTAATTAATGATGTGTGTCTATTTTTGGGTGTCATTGTCCTTTCCTCGTGTGTAGTTGTGTGAACCATGACTTCCTCTAGGACCTGTGACATTCCATATCGAAATTATTTACATTTGTATGTTGGATCACACCAAAGGAGATTCATATGGATAGTATTCCACGATGGCATCAAGGGTAGATGAGATTGTTTGTATGTTTGACTGCCCACAAGTTTTATGAACTTGAAATTCCATCTTATAGTTCACCTACCTATTGAGGTTAAATTAGTTGGGAAACTCTCATGTTGTTGGATGTTCTTCTTAGAGAGGTACATGAAAAAATTGAAGGGATTTTTTTGACAAAGGGAAAAACCAAAGGGCTTTATGGTAGAGGGGTACATAGTATACGAGTCATTCTATTATGTCAGTGAGTACATGAAATAAATTGACAACATACCAAGGTTTTGGGTAAACCAACAATATGAGGACAAAAGGGAAGGGGAGCTACTCCAAATGAATAGAAAAAGGTGCTTGATAAAGAGTAAGTCACTTATATTTTGTCAATTTAGTATAGAGAAACCATTTACACTAAATATGATAATATATATTTGATGTCATGCTATTCATTTTGAATTCTTGTATACATTGATGAATTTAGAAATTGATGCCATCAATAAATTCATTCTTTAAGTTGATAATATATATTTTATCTCATGTTTTTCATTTTGAATTCTTGTATTCATAAAAAAATTTAGAAATTGATGTCATCAATAAATTCGTTATTTACAACGTGGAGGCAATGTGACCATGGGTTTCAATGTATGAAGAGAAAATAAGGAAATGGGACAGTAGTGGGAAATAATTCAGATGGATGAATGGTATAAGTATGACTTATCCTAATCATTTAAAAGAAAATATGCCAAAAAATTGTCGCAACAGTTGGGTGGTTGACCATATACAAGAGGAATATGTGGTGTTCGGTCGTAACCCATGTGGAGAAGATATCAATTTGATAAACATAGTGATCAGGTGTATCAACTCTATAATAACCTCTCTAAGTACCACGCTCGGTTTAGAATATTGCACATTTGAATTGTAACATGTATTATGTTTTTATTAATGCTTGGGTTATTAGATATATGAAATTGTTCTTTGTTTTCATTTTTACAGGTGCATTTGTTCCCATCTATGTGTCCATATGGACATCATTTTCACACTAAGTATGGCAATGTTGGACACATCACACACGATTGTGGAGTGGAGCTCAATTTCAACCAATCTATTCATTCTATCCATCGGGATCAAAACCTAATAGAGGGGAAGTTAGGTTACATTGGAAAGATACAAGAGATCATGCAAGTGGACTTCTCAAATTTTGAATGTGTTATTTTATGTTGCAAGTGGTGGGATACCTTCGACAGGAGAAATGTAAAGGAAGATTGTGATAGTGGGATAGTATGTATTAACTCTTAAAAAATGTGGGTTGAAACTAAGGACCTTTATGTTTTCCTAAAACATTGCAACTAAGTGTTTTTTTACCCAAATGTGTTGGATGGGGATTGGTGGTTTGTAATGAAACATAATTCGATATCTAAACATATTTTTCAGAAAAACAATGCTATAATGCCAAGCGATGAAGATAATCAGGGTAATGGAAATGAAGATTGATATGTAAATGCTTTGTTTCGACATTTATATTGTGGATGTGTCATTTTACTATGGGTAACTATAATTTCCAATTACACTTTTTTTCTTCATTTTATAATGTTGGATATGAATAGTTAATAACCATTTACAACCACCATACTGAAAACACATTAAATAGCACAAGCATAAGATTTGGTTTTGATGTATTTTTATTGTCATATTTATTGTTTGTTATAGAAAATTTATGTTGTATTTTATTAACATATGTTTAAGTTAATCCTTGAATTACTAAGCAATAATTGAGATATCACAAAGTTGTTGATGTATTTGTCAGTCAAATTATATGTATAATTCTTGGACATTAGATTGCCAATCTAAATGTTCATAAAATTTGAGATGCAAGCACAGGAAATGCAAGATGAGATCCTATCCTATCCTACCAAAGAAGTGTTGGCAAACTAATTCAAAACCCAAACCAAATGAAATCAAATGACTTCCACCATAGGACTGTAACTTGTCACTGGATTTCAAGATTACTTAGATGCTATTGGGATTAACACCAAAATATTTCATTACTGTGAATGTTCATGTGACTTTAATTGTGCAACAAATTAGTTCCTGAGTCTTCAGTGGTGGTTCTTTAGTGATGCATTCAAAACATTATTCACTCTAAATGTAATTGAGCAAGCTAATATTCTATGAAAATTAGAGTACTATTTTATTTTATGAAATCAATGAGACTTGGAATTATCTAGCTAGTGCACAAAAGGGGAATCATGTTACCAAGATGAGGGGCCCTTCTCAACTTGGCATGCTACCATGAAACAATAATCGACACAAAAGTAACAACAACTTCGTATTGTAGGTTTTAAATATCATAATTACAAGTTTAGAAGCATGAGTTCAATCTTTCTCTTACAATGATCAATCATGTATCTCTCCTCCTCCATGCATATTTATACATAAAATCCAATGGGATGGACAAGATCCAATCCCCTAAACCTAGAACTAATAAATCTAAACAAATATAGGTTTACAATTTGGGAAAATTTGACAACCGACCACAATAGTGAATTCAAGAATTTCATATTTATAAAAATGGCCATATATCCCAAATCATGCATTCTCTAGCATATATTCTCACGTTTGACCTAATTGGGATCATCCTACACAAAACCCATGTCTCTAAATATCCATATTCATTCTCATCTCTCCGAGAATCGCGCTTGAATATCACTTCCTGGAAACTGTTACTAAATTTGACCAAATTATTGATCATGAGATGGAGGTTTCCATGTGCGATTTGGGTGTGAACTAGTGATCACAAAACCATATTAGGGGTCCTAGCAACAAAACCCATTTCTTATATTTTGCTCGAAGGTGTGCATATATGCTAACCATGGAGGTTGGGTTCCGAAACTGAATTGAGGTGGGAGGGAATGAACTGTGCAAACCATCATCAGTAAAACCAAGCATAACTCTCTTTAATTCATTAAAAATAAAGGAAATTGATGATAATTAACACCGTTCGCAAGCTTGGCTAGGAACATTTATGAAGGATTATGGTGAATATGGTAGTAAATGGGTGAAATGGGTAAGCGAGATGATCACCAAGGATTGACTTAAATGGTGAAAGGATGATAAAATGATGGTCCAACATCTCCCCCATGCTTGATAGTTTGCATTTCCTCATGCCAATGCAGTAGGCAACTGATAAATTTGCAAGATTTGACAAAACTACAAAACCCAACTATATCAACAATACCTGGCAGCAACATGTGATCTGAATAGAGAAGTATTGAACCTGAATATAGTCTTGTTGAGCTAAAAAAATATCCTTAATAATTGATGAACCAGTTACCTAAATATGAAAACCTAAGATGGACTCCAAAGGGACCATCTAGTCCTTAAGTAGAGCACAATGAGAATTGTGTGGCAACCATGAAAGGGAACCTGGCTTAAAAATTTGCTTTTGTTCTCATCATATGAAATTCCATACATATTCTTTGTTATCTTTTGTATTGGTAGCATGCCTGATAATTCAGAACCATCATCGTCCTCTTTCTCAAAATCTTGCAATAGATTTTCTCCATTGTTTAATTTGGTTCCTATTTCTCACTTTTAAATCATCCTAAACTCAATTCTATCTTGGAAGCTATGTGAATTCGGCCCTAGATATAAACCACCATCCTATTTAATATCTTTACTCCTCCAATCAAACTCATGAATGCAATTTCTGTTGGTTCTATATCCAAAGGAAGAGGAGGAAGGAAAATCCAGGAATGCTCCTGAAAATTAAAGATTTGGAATCTACTACCATGTACAACAAATGAAATGAATGTTTCGTTGATTTTAAATGTAGCTCTAATAGCATAAAATTCTTGTGATGAGAGTATAGTTTTCCAATTTTTTTAAAACCTTCCTTAAATATGTATCATATTGAATGAAAGGAACATTCATCAAGCATAACTATGCCAAATCATTTGGTAGGTCTAGAATGAAAATACTATCTGTATCAGCCTCAAAGGAATCAAAGTCATTTCTCTTGGTACTTGGTTAAAATGATTTTTTAAGCTGCCACTAATATATTTATCTATCAGGATGGAAGGGAGCATCATCAAGATAATTGAGAACAACACCATAGAAAATATAAATTTCAAAAGACAATCCCACTAGCCGCAACATCTCTAAAAATGCCAAACTGAAAATTGATTCTGAGAATTCAATGTTAGAGAATTCTTCCAAATGGTAAGAGAAGACACATCCATCAACATATTTGTGAATAGCTTTAAAATACCTTTGGTGGTGATGGTATCTTCATCAAAAGTATTTTGCAAATCTAAATTGTAGACTAGCGGATCTTTGTCATATCTTTTGGTTGATGTCCATCTTTACACAAGAAAATTCAACTCTCTATTTATGTTCTTAATTCTATCTTACCTTCAACTTGAAATCATTTTGAAAGAAAAATAAATTTACCACCGATCTAAAAAAAGGTTTACAACAAATCTTTGGGCAATCTGAAAAAAAAAATCAGCATTGTTTTCTTCACAAAATCTAGATACTTCCCAAATTGCCAAATTACACAAAAATACATGTATTGGGATCGTTTTAAGGCCAATTTGAGTGATTCAAAAGGGCTACAATGTATTTCATCATTTCCCATCATACCAAAATTCCATATTTTCATTTTCTTGTGAAAAATATATTGTTGTTAAAAAACACTCAAATTTTAGCTTCCTCTTACACAGTGACACGAGTTTGAAATCTTCCTTAAAAACATGCTTGTACAACCTTCCTTGTGCATTTTTGGAGAATTTCACTTATACCTTACTCAAATTTCTATATGGGACACAAAATTCATGTCCCGGTTTTTCTTTATTTGACCTCCATTGCTTAAACATAGTATACAAAAGTGCCCTTAAAGCAGATTGGACAATTTTTAAAATTTCGTGTTGACTTTTATCTCCATGAGAAGCCAATTTGAGTTTAATGGGATCTAATAGGAGAAATAGTTCTATCATAAAACTCCTTAGATTCACATTGGATCATAATGAAAAGGAAAAAAGAATGTATGACAATGTGGTAAAATGGTGATAAGAGGTTCGAAGATGAAGGATGAAGTATATCGAGAAGATAATTTGCAAAACAATGGAGATAAAAACAAATTGAGATAATAACATAGGATAGATCGTAGGAATTTCAAGATTATAGTGTTCTCTCATCATTATTTCCAATATTTTTAACAAATCAAAAAGTCTTAAAAATGGTTTTACCTCAAGTTTACCTCTATGAAGACTTGGATTGCAAGAAGGAAACAAATTTGTTGAAGTTGATATAACCTTTGATTGTTGTTGTTTCCTTGTCAACTATTGACATTCCCCCTTATTAGGAAAAACATGAAAAGGATGATGCATTGTACTTGGAGACAAACCAACAACTATATGCAACTTTTATTGAAATTTAGTTATTTATTTACTATCCTACCCTACTTGGAAAAAGGAAACCTTTTCTCAAGTGTAGGAATATTTGCAGTGAAGCCATGTCTATAAAAAAATTGTGAATATACTCATATCCAAGTATGGAAAATATATCTCAATGGATTCCCAAATATGAGAGGTTGGTTTCTCTTGTGGAGATGGTGCGAAGAAGTGTCAAAGGATGGAGGGGTATTGCAACCTAATGATGATTTGGAACCAATATTCGATGTAATATTTGTCTCTTTGGATCTCTCTAGTTGTCATATCATGAGTCTCTTCTTAGAAATGTTCATCACACTATGTGATGCACAAAATATTTGATGATAAACATGCCAAAAAATCTTCGATCTCTATCTCTAGTGTCTACTATTCATCTGATGTAGTCCATGATTCTTTGATCTCTTCCATCTGTGCACAGGGAATACTAGGGAAAAAAATTGGATCCTCCTCTTATGGAGTATTTTCATGGATATGTGGTTCCTCTACTACTTCTTGAAATCCAAACTCATCCTTAGTGACAATTCTAGAGTGAGGAGAAGGATTGCAGAAGTTCCTTGAGGGGGTATGTCCTCCTTTACTCAACAAATTCTTAAGCATATTAGATACTTCTTTATAGCTCTATTAATCCCTTTCTCACACATGGATTAGTATATGGAATTCATACAAACTAGAAAAAAAACTTTAAACAAAATATTGCACACCACACAAAGAAAATGCCAAAGCAAAGAATGTATTCAGATATCTCATGCTACTAGGACCCTGTAGTCACCAAGTTTTCTAATGAGATGAGAATATTTTCCCTATCCATGCATCAATATAAAAGAAGGCACATTGAACCAACATGACAAGGGCTGGGAGAGACTTGCTAAAGAAAATGCACAGGTTCTTACCTCTCGTCTTACCATTTATCCTCCGTCTTAAATGTTGGTGTAACCAAATTATGTGCAGAAACAAAACTAAATAACCAAAGCTTTCATGCTCTAATCCCTTCTGCATCTACTTGGAAACAACAATAAAAATGTCAGTCAAATTATATATATATATATATAATTATATAATTATTGGACATTAAATTTTCAATCCAATGTTCATAAATTTCGAGATGAAATCACATGAAATGAAGGATCATAGACTATCCTATCCAACCAAAGAAGTTTCATCAAACTAATTCAAAACCTAAACCAAATGAAATCAAA
Source organism: Picea engelmannii (assembly GCA_009831015.1). Classification (NCBI taxonomy): domain Eukaryota; kingdom Viridiplantae; phylum Streptophyta; class Pinopsida; order Pinales; family Pinaceae; genus Picea; species Picea engelmannii. The sequence goes on from ML788103.1 coordinate 250,070, forward strand.
TGAATTCCACCATAGGACTGTAATTTGTCATTGGACTGCAAGATTACTTAGATGTTATTGGGCTTAGAACCACAATCTTTCATTATTGTGAATGTCCATGAGACTTTATGTGTGAAACAAATTAGTTCATGAGTCTTAAATGGTGGTCCTTTAGTGATGCATTCAAAACTTTCTTCATTCTAAATGTAATTGAGTAAGCTAATCTTTTATGAAAAATATAGTAGTCTTCTCATCTATGAAATCAATGAGAGTTGGCATTTTCTAGCTAGTGCACAAAAGGGGAAACATGTTACCAAGTTGAGGGGTCCTTCCCAAGTTGATACACTGCCAAGAAACGTCTATCTACAAGTGCTCAAGAATCAACACAAAATTAACAACACCTTCTTATTGCAAATTTCAAAGATCATGAATTACAAGTTCAAAAACACGAGTTCAATATTTCTCTTACAATGATCAATCCCATATCTCTCCTCCCCCATCAATATTTATACAGAAAATCCAATGGGAAGGATAAGATCTAATCCACCAAACCCATAACTAGAAAATCTAATCAAATCTAGGTTTTACATTTTGGGAAATTTCGTCAACCGACTGCAATAGTGAATCTGGGAATTTCATCTTGAGAAAAACAACCATATTTCCAAAATCATGCATTCTATAGGAAATCTACTCAAGAACCACCTAATTGTGTTCATCTTTCACAAAACCCATGTCTCGAAATATCCAAATTCGTTCTCATCACTTTGGGAATCATGCTTGAAGATCATTGTAAGGAAAATGCTGCTAAATTTGGCCAAATAGTTGATCACGAGTTGGAGGCTGCCACATGCAATTTGGGTGTAAAATAGTGGCTACAAAACCATATTAGGGGTCCTAGCAACAAAACCCATGTCTTATAGTTTTCTTTGATGGTGCACATATATGCTAACCATGGAGGTCGGGTATCGGAACTGAACTAAGGTCGAAGGAACTGAACTGCACAAACCATCGTCAATAAAACCAAGCATAACTCTCCTTAATTCATTAAAAATAAAAATAAATGATAATTAACAATTTTACACTTCATAAGATTGGTGAGGCACATTTACTAAGGATTATGATGAATATGGCAGTAAATGAGTGAAAGGGGGGAACTAGATGATCACCAAGTAATGACTTAAATGGTTGAAGGATGAAAAAATGGTGACCCAACAATATTCATAGAATACATAGTCAAGATTTATTTTAAATTACATTTTATTTAACAAAAAAATGAAGATATTAAAAAATCAAACCTCAATATTTTTTTGTTTGAAAAATTCAAAATTAAAATAAATATGTACTTATTTGGATGGAACTTCTAAGGACAATTCCAACAAAATAAATTCCTATTGATAACTTATAGAGTAAAATAATATTATCATGCATTAGAATTTGGGTGAATAATTTTTTTTTTTTTTGTGACTAGCGGAATCAACAACTAGTCGGGATTGCTACCACTATAACCTCCAGGCATGCCCACCATGCCCCATATGTGACACACAGAGTAATCTAGGGTTTTGAAGATGTGACTTCACATAATGGAGTTCCTTAAGAGTACACTCCATCACCAACTTCCCTACACCCCAAGGGCATTTAGATGAATAATTTAAAAAAAAATAGAAATTAACAAATTATTTTTAGAAGAAAACAAGACAAATCATGAATATAAATTTTTATGTGACTATAATACAGCCCTGGAAAGCTTGAATATAAATTGTTACCATGGAAGCCAAATATTGGAATTTATTATTATTAATGAATTGTTTTCATATTTAATAATTTAAATTTGATTAAATACATTTAATTAATTATATTTTTAAATAATAAAAATTATTAGATATAACCATTATAAATTTAATGAACAATTATTATAACTTTATCATTAAAATAGATGAAAATTTAACATAGGAGTAAATATTCAAACCCATTTTTTTCATTCATTAACCAAATCCAATCTTTACATACATTTTAATACAAAATCACTAAAATACATTACTTAGCATACCTTTTTAATAGAATATTCAACTAATACTTACATACTTTTTTAAATAGAAGATTCAAAAAATTAGTAATTGAGTTAAAAATTGTGAAACCATTTCATTGAAAGTGCACAGATTAAAATTTATTATTATTCCTTATATTCAATATTTTAAATTTAATTAAATAAATTTTGTATATTATAATAGTTGGATAATATAAATTAATAAAATCTTAAAATTTAAATATTAATAAAATATATTAATTGTGTTTTTAGTAAACAATTATATTATAACTTTTTCTTGTATTCTTTTAATAATAAAAATTAAAAAAATTACATTATTATTACAACATCATTAATTTATTAGTGAATGTTTGTATTATAATGTTGTTATTACAATATATGGAAATAACATAATTATTCAAATCACAATCATTTCACTCGTCATATTTAAGCAACTTTTTTTCTAAACATGTTTAATCAACATGTTGTATCCCGATGTACAAAAAACAATTCACTTTGAAGAAGAGTTAAATAGTATATGGAATTAATGGTTATAACTTTTTGCAATCACAATCCAAATTAAATGATTTCATAAAAGTAAAGTTAAACATTATATGGAAACTATACATTTTAATGAGCGATGCATCTCAAATCTAATTAAAAAAAAAAAAAAAATCATTAATAATGTTAACCATTAGAATATTCATAATACATTTTATAAATAAAAGAACAAAAGCCATAACATTATAATATATATAAGTTACATACATCTCAAACATGCATCTCAACAAAACCTGCTTAAATGTGTCATATATATATCTCAAGTCAAATATAAAACAATAAATATATAGGTCAATCAGTACCACGACTAGCTTGGTCCACCACTAGAGATAGATGCATTAATGTCTCTTCTACAAGAGGTGGAGGGTCTATTAGTACCTATGCTAGAAATAAATGACAAATATACACTATCGAATTTGTCTCCAACAATATCAAACTGTGTAGTAGTACTTGATGTGAACATAATGTCCAAAGAATCAAAATCTTATGACACATGTGAAGGAGGAGGAGGAGGATCGGTGGATGATGATACATGTGGAGGCGAAGGACAAGAATTGGTGGCTGGTTACACAAGTGGAGGATGAGGAGGAGGATCGGTGGATGGTGACGCATGTGGAGGGGAAGGCGCAGGAGGATTGGTGGATGGTGAAAAGATATGTGGAGGGGGAGGAGGAGGAGGAGGATCAGATGTGGATGGTGCAAAAACATGTGGAGGGGAAGAAACAGGATCAAATGATGGTGCAAAAACATGTGGAGACTAAGCATAATTATGAGGATGAGGACCATGTGGTGGACTAGAGGATGTGGATTTATCTAATGATGAAGAAGATGGAGTAGAAGCATGAGCAATATGAGTAGGATCCCTTGACCTATTGATGAGGTTGAAAACATAGACAATATGATGCATTAGTGATATCATGTCACGAGGAATAGTCATCCATATCGTAAACATATCTAGTACCCATAATATGTATCAAACCAATGAGGGTACCACTCCACGACTAACCATAATACCACATATGTGATCCACCACCTCTATCTGAAATATCCAATATGGATTGTATAGGATGCATGGTCTGTGTACTTTAGGCTACTCCTCTTCCTATTTTATCTCCTCATCCTAATGGGGAGACTCATTCCCAACACATGTGCCAATATCTTCAAACCAATTGATAATTATAATAATATAATTGAAACAAAATGTTACAAAAAATTATGTGTGCATTAAACAATGTTGATTAAGGTTGGTTGTCATTGATGTCAACCCTTAAAGAAATCCCTGTAGCACAAAGGTTGGGTAATGGACCCAATATTGTTTGATGTAAAGATGACTCATTATTGTCTTATCACGGTTCATAATAAGTAGAAATGGATGAACTCCAAAGTGGTCCCGTTATCGTGAAATCCCTCACAGGAAGATGCTTTGCGAATTGAGTTATCCTAGAAGTATGGTTAGAGAAACCATGCTTATTTATGGAATAATGAGATGAACACCAGTGAATTTTTCAGTGAAACAATCCTAGATGGATAGTTCTTGTCATTCCAATTCTGGTGGTATGTGGAATGTCACATAACTCCTCACGGTTAGAGAATTATGTCCATGAGAAGTTGGAGAACCCATTTTTGGGTAATGGACCCAAGTTTGTTTAATGGATAACGGTATGAGTTTTGATATATTTTTAGGTAATACTATTCTATATGAATAGTACATGTCATTCCATTTCTGGTGGTATGTGGAATGTCACATAACTCCTCACGGTTTGAGAGTTATGGCCTTACGAAGTTGGAGGACCCTCATATGTCATCTAGAAGCCACAAAAGGTCAAAGTAGTTAAAGTGGTTTAAGAGATTTTAAAAGGTAAATAATAAAGTGAAGTGATGAGTGTACTATAATTCAAAGTGAATACAAAATAAATTAATTCAATAATAAATTTAATGGAGAATTTAGAAGTGGGTTAACCCTAAAATAAGGAAAGTGGGCAAAGTGACCTAGAAGATGTTTTTAAGGAAGCTACTTGGAGAGTATAAATAAGAGGCAAGGCTCTCTCATTTAAGACATGAGCATATTGAATACCTATAGGTGTCTGAGGTAACCAAAGTATATCTAAGACGAATTTCTGAGGAAAGCGAAGAAAAGAAGGTCGGAATTCAAGGAAGGATAAATTATTTTGATGATGCTTTCTAAGGTTGATTACAGGTTGAGCTACAGGTTGATGCATGGTTGATGCATGGTTCAGGTTTATTGGTACATGTTTACAATGGTATATCTCATAGTGATATTTTTATAGTGGTTCCATCATTCTACTTCTACTTCATGGCGGTTGGACGGGGCAAGGACAGGTGGTTTAGCCACCTTCCTGTTGTAGCCAGAGAACATAGGGGGTTGTAGCCTCCTTTTGGTTGTAGCCAGAGAATTGGGGAGTTGGATTTTCCCTCAAGTTTTATCCTGAGAAACTAGGGGGTTGGAGCCTCCTTCTATTTTCATCTAGAAAACAAAGGAAGTTGGTGCTTCCAATGAATGTAATTCTTCAATACAGATAAGATAAAGGATTCCGTGGTTTTCTCCCGATTTGGGTTTCCACGTAAAACATTGGTGTACTATGTATGTGTGTGATTTTTCATTTCTTATTGCTCATTATTGGATAATAATTCTACATTGATATAACACTTGGATTAGTTGGAGAAAAAGGATTATAATTACGCTATTACTGATTCAGCCCCCCTCTCAATAATCCAACAATTGGTATCAGAGTTAGTTCCTTCAGAAACTAGTTTAAACACTGGAAGGTAGATCATGGAGAGTACCAACTCATACAAAAATGGAATACCACACTTTGATGGATAGAATTATGATTTTTGGAGCATAAGGATGAAGACATATATACAAGAACAAAGCTTTGAAATTTGGCAATCAATTGTAGATGGATACATAGTACCAATAGCTCCACCAACAAATGACAAAGCAGTGAAACTTGGTCAAAATAATTCCAAAGCTAAAAATGAACTTTTGAATGGTCTCAGTGAAACAGTATTCACCAAAGTTCCACATTGTAAATCTGCCAAAGAGATTTGGGACAAGCTTTGAAATATTTATGAAGGAGATACAAAAGTCAAATCAACAAAACTTCAAACCTACAGAGGTTAGTTAAAACAAATAAAAATGAAGGAAGATGAGAATATTGCATCCTACTTATTAAGAGTTGACGAAACAGTGAATGCAATCATAGGATTGGGAGAAGAAATCGAAGAATCTGTAATTGTTCAAAAGGTACTAAGATATCTTCCTATGAGATTCAACTCTAAGATATCAGCACTAGAAGAAAGATTGAATCTGAACTCAATAAGCATGGACGAACTGCATGGAATATTCACAGCATATGAAATGAGAACTGAACATGAAAATCCATATGTAAAAGAAGCAACTTTCAAATCATCCAAAAGATCAAAGAAAAAGATAAAGGAACAAGAAGAATATAGCAGAAGAAATAGCGTCTCGAAAGATGATGAAGAAGTGGCCAACTTCGTCAAAAGACTAAACAAGGGAACCAATAGTAGGTTGTAATGCTCCTCATTTTCATCATAAAAAAAATGTCTTCTACGGCACAATAAGCTCTAAACTTCGTAATGTAAATTTATAAAAAAGAGACAACATTCTTATTGAAATTATGTGATACCCATATATTCAAACTTCTTTCTAGAATTACAGAGCCATAGACTAGTGTTTACCTTTTTGTGAAGTCCTACTAACATTTGTGAAGGATTAAGGTGTAAATAACTTGTAACACAAGGGAACCATGCATGGTCTAATGCTTAAGAACTCATTCTCTTCTCTAGTACATGATTCATCTAAACACACGCAAGCCTAACTCTAAGGCCCAAAATGACTGTGTACACAAGGTAAAGGCGGTCGAACCTAAAGTTTAACTAATCTTGAATTATTTGAAGTGTTTCGTGGTCTGTTTTCTAGATTATGAAGGCATCCTCGACCATTCTTTGGTTGGTTGAGGATCCTTTCCCACGTCTTAAATTAACCAAATTTCTAACTAGAAACGCACCCCAATTGGACAGTTAGATTGTAACTTACCAGGTTTTAACTAAGTTAACCATTGAAGTTAACTGGACTAGAAGAAACTAGGGTTGATTAATTCGATACACAGGTTCTTTAAAGGACTTGGACCGGCCCTCATAAATAAGACTAGAGGTACTGGACAATCAGGAGTAAATTCTCTGACCGACCATTAAGGAGGTGGGTGAGGAATGAGACCAACCCTATACCCTCAACTAATCCAAGAATGCCAAAACGCTCAGGTCACATGGCGTACTCCTCCTATTGTACCCACTACATTCAACATGCATTATTTTGTGTTTAGGGTAGTGGACAAAGTTCATTGTCTCATTAGCAAGTCTGGTTTTTGGAAGGGTTCTGTGTTTTCTTTTCCTTGTTCATGAATTTACCTGCAAGGGGTTTGGTAGTATGGAGCACTTCCATCTATTGTTACTATTGGTAAGTGACAGTCTTCCTGCATATTAAATACTCACTCGTTCAACAAGATCATTTTTCTTCTTGATTCATTATTCTCGTGATTTTCCCCAAGCGTCTCATGCGCATGATGACTAGCCCATGGCTCGTATGATCTCCTCTAAAATTGTTGTTGAATTTCCTCTTCATGAAGATACCCACGGTGCTTTGTCAGAGTTAGGGTCATGGTTTATTTAACTAGGGTTTTGTAACAACCCCCTGTATACCTATTTTCGGTACTGAAATCTCACTGGTAGATAGTTAATTACTAATTATTGTCATCTACAAGGACATGGTTTTTTCTTCTCTTTTCTTGATTCCCAACTTATCAACAAGTGTTTAAGTCTGTAGTTTCCCCATCAAGGATCTCCCCGAATAGTTAGAAATCAAACTATCCATTAGGAACTACTTAGACCCTAACTATAACTAAAGAAAAACTCGGGTTATTCTCTTCGTGCTCACTTACTCATAAGTTGAATGAGGGCGAAGATGCATAAAACTGGAGTCTTCGTTGTGGTGTTGTTCCTGCATGTTTTCTCTAAAATATTCGTATAGTATTGGATAGATTTAAAAGTTCGGTGAAATTTTATTTTCTTTGTCCTTTATTTAATTGACTTAAACCTCATATTTACGCCTATCATGTGGCTTGTATAATTCGTCAGAAATCGTTATTTCTCTATATTACTAGTTGTATTGATCTCAGATGCTTGTGATGGGCCCCCTTTGGTTTTGGGAGGGTACCCATCACGGAGATTCGGGCTCCTCCTCCCCCTTTTGGTCTGGACGATCCGCGGTGGTTGCAGTAGAGAAGGTGTCGGATTTCCCCATATACAGTTAAGTTTTATTTTAGTTATACCTCTCTACTTCATTAAATATTGTCCTATATGTAGAACGAGTTGTAATGGTTTTGTCCCAATGTTTGCAGGGTTTTGGCTACGCGGATACTTGGAGGACAACCACTGTCGTCTGCGTGAAAGGTAATCATGTTCCATTATGTCCTCCTCCAGAAGCTCCGACAATTTCAGTCACAAGGGTTTATTCTCTGTGATAGAGTTTATTTAGTGTTGTGATACTTCAGTTGTTAAATTCCAAAACCCAAATGAGGGTTGATTTCAAAACTAAAGGATTGGCCGAAAAATATCAATCAGGTTTTTATTATGTTGTAACTTGACATTTGAAAAAGTAAATACGATTGTTCGTGCTCTTTTCGTCAATGAGTGAGCAAAAAGCGAGCACTTACATGCCTAGTTGGGCTCTTCTAGTCATGACAGCTGCAATGCAAAAGGTTAGAAAGAAAATAGTAAAGGTATGAACAAGAATTAAACAAGAAA
>ML788103.1:292804-331864 GCA_009831015.1 Picea engelmannii
AAACATGTGTATGCAATTTAATTACAGACATGCGACACATAATTGAATTTAATCTACTCCTTTCCATATTCAGTTATATGTATACTTATAGGTTTTTATGTCTAGCATTCTAACTATAGGATGGACAACTCTAGAATTTGGTAGTCTATCACAACTTCGCACCAACAGACAGATTACATCCAAAAACAATACTTCACCTTCTGTAACAGATAGATTTTAGCAGTCAGATGTAATCATTCAAGCATACATATTACAGTAATAGATATGACCCTTCACACAGATGCCTTACAACAATAGACATAATCATTCAAATAGATGCATTACAACAATTAGATATAATCATGCAACAAATACATTACAACAATTAGATACATTCATTCAAATAGAGAAGGGTAGAGCAACATATCTGAACCGGTTCGCGGGAAGACAAAGGGAACAACCACGTTCCTACCAACCGTAGAACAAGGCAGCCAAATCACTTTCCCGATTCACCCCATAGCCTGACCATGAGTCCATGAGGGAAAACTTGGAATCTCCTCTTGAACAATGTAAAAGAACTACAAAGAAAGATTTCAAGAAAAGATTATGCATCAAAGAAGACATCGCATCATTAGATGAAGATGAAATCAGTGACAGTGAGACAAGAAGAGTTATATTCATGGTAGTAAAAGATTCTGACAAAGAAGACTCTGAATAAGAATATGAAGAAGCCAAAGAAGGATATGAAGAAGTCGAAGATGAAATTGAAGAGCCAGAAGTTGACTATCGAGAAGAATTAATGTGTGCCATAGAAGTTATCAGAAGAGAAAATAAGAAACAACAAGAAACAACAAGAAGAACTAGACAAGAAAAAGGACACTCGAGAACTAGAACAAATGATCACAATATTGAAGGTTCAAGTAGAAGAAGATAAAATAATTTAAGAAGCACTCAAAGAACAACTAGAAGAATAGGACAATATCATTGGAAACTTGGAAGCAAAGATTGTCACACTAAGAAAGGATATTCAAAAGAAAAATATGCAGAATAACTCAAAAGTTCTAGATGACATTATCAGCAGTTAAAAATCTCATCTTGACAAGTCTAGATTTGGATACAATCAGACAAAAAATGGATCAAGCTCCAAAACAACAGAGTAAGAAACAAATCCAAAGAGCTATGCAGAAAAAATCAAAGATGATAGGAAGATGTACAAGGAAGATTACAGGGACACTCCTCCACTGAGAAGATTCATATTTCAGAATCAACAACAGACAGAAAGGCCTCAAGAAGAAGAAGGATTCATAAGAAAACCTTCTTTCAGAAGATATTCAACTCCCAGGTATCAAACTATATTTTTTGGTTTATGTTATGCATGTAATAATTTTGGACATAAAGCTGTGAATTGTAGAGCTAACAACAGGAACAATAACAACTTTGAGAGTCATACACAAAGGATTTACTCAAGAACACCTAGTGAAACACAAAGAAGAAGTTACAACTTGTTTGAATCTTTGATCACTGAAGTGGAATGTTATAAATGTAACAATTTTGGACACGTGGCCAAAAATTGCAGAATGTCAGTCCCTCCTAAAGAACCTCAACAAAATAACAACAGTCATATACAAGAACCTCATAAAACGACATCGATAAGAAAGAAAGATCAATATAGAAATGAAGAATGCACAGTCACTCTGCAAGCTAAGTAGAAGAAACATGGTTGGTATGTTTACAGTGGGTGTTCAAAACACATGACAGGTGATAGAGACAAATTTCTTACATTGCGAAAGGAAATAAATGGATCAGTCTCCTTCGGAAATGATAATTCAGCCAAAATCATTGAAGAAGGCATAGTACGAATTGGGAACAAGAATAAAAAGGCACAAAATGTTCTACTAGTAGAAGATATGAAACATAATCTTCTAAGTGTGAGTCAAATGTGTGACCAAGGTCATAAAGTTACTTTCGATTCAAAAAAGTGTGAGATAAGAAGAGAAGGTTCAGGGAAATTGGTCGGTACAGCTGCAAGAACTTCAAACAACATATATGTGTTAAGTGAAATTGGAAATGAAAAGTGTTGTCTAGGAAAGGAAGATGAAAGTTGGCTATGGCACAAAAGAATGGGTCACATGCATTTTGATAACCTTGTCAAAGTCATCAAAAGATAAGCAGTCAGAGAAATACCCCAGATCACGAAACCAACCAACACTTTATGCAAGCATTGTTAACAAGGAAAGCAAACAAAGACCAAGTTCAAATCAAAAGAATATTTAACAAGAAGACCACTGGAAATTATGCATATTGATCTAGTTGGAACAACTACAACAAAGGGATTAATAGGTGAGAGATACTTTATGTTGTTAGTTGATTATTATACAAGAATGACTGCAGCTTGCTTTCTCAAAAACAAGAAAGAAGCTTTTGAAAACTTCAAGATCTACAAGGAAATGGTTGAAAATGAGATGGATTCAAGAATCAAATTCTTGAGATCTGATAATGGAGGAGAGTTCACTTCAAAGGAATTTATGGACTACTGTAGCAGTCATGGAATAAAAAGGAAATTCTTCATTGCTAGGACACCTCAACAAAATGGAGTTGTTGAAAGAAAGAACAATACAGTACAGGAAATGGCTAAAACAATGCTAATGGATTCCAAATTGAAAGATATATTTTGGACACAGGTAGTGCATACAACAGTTCACATTCAAAAGAGATTAATGCTCAGAAACTACACTGATAAAACTCCATACGAGATATGGAAAGGAAGACCAACAAATGAGAATCATTTCAGAGTTTTTGGAAGCAGATGCTACATCAAAAGAGAAGATGGTAGAATGGGAAAGTTTGAATCTTGTGTGGAAAAAGGAGTACTTGTTGGTTAATCAAGTACAAGGAAAACATACAAGTGTTACAATCTAAGATCGAACAAAGTTGTGGAAAACATCAATGTAACAATTGATGAAACAGATAGACCGGAATCAAAGGAAGAAGAAAACAAATCAATGGAACAACTTTTCGAAGAAGAAGAAGAAGAAGATGATGAAGTAGAAGAGGAAGATGAAGAGAATCTGACAGAAATAGAAGAGAAAGTTCAGCAAGTATCTCCAAAGACACCTAGCAAACGAGTACAGAAGAATCATCCTTCAGATCAGATTATTGGAAACAAAGATGCAGGAGTTGAGAATAGAAGAAAAATCTGTTCACCAGAACAAACACACCTAGCACTCTTATCTACAATTGAACCAAATTGTTTTGATGAAGCCAACAAGGATGGATTTTGGAATAAGGCCATGAATGAAGAATTGGATCAAATAGAGAAAAATGACACTTGGGAACTAGTTCCAAGACCAAAGAATAAGAATGTTATCGACACAAAATGGGTTTTCAGGAATAAATTAAATGAAGATGGACAAGTTACAAGGAACAAAGCTATATTGGTATGTAAAGGATATGCACATATTGAAGGAATCAACTTTGAAGAGATATTTTCCCTAGATGCCAGAATGGAAACAATCCAATTTCTTTTAGCCTATGCATGCTCCAAAAATGTTAAATTATATTAGATAGACGTAAAATCATCTTTTCTGAATGGAGAACTTGAAGATGAATTCTACATTGAACAACCAGAAGGATTTCAATTGTTAGAGAACACAGATTATGTGTGTAAATTAAAGGCCTTGTATGGTCTAAAACAAGCTCCTAGAGCATGGTACTCTAGATTGGATAAGTATCTGCAGTAGGCAGGGTTCAGAAAAGGAAGTGCATACAACAACCTCTACATCAAAGTAAGTGAAGGTAATATTTTATTAATTGAATTTTATGTTGATGATATTATTTTTGGTAGTGATGATGACAGGTTAAGCCAGAAATTTGCAAAAGATATGCAGAATGAATTTGAAATGTCATTTCCTGGAGAACTATCCTTCTTTTTGGGACTTCAGATACATCAAAGAAACCAAGGAATCTTTATTTCTCAAACCAAGTATATCAAAGAAATGCTAAAGAGGTTCAGAATGGAAGATTCCAAACCAGTTATCACTCCCATGAAAACCAGTTGCAAGTTGAGAAAAGATGATGATTCGAAGTCTACATATAAGAGGAAATATAGGTCAATGATTGGAAACCTACTATATGTGACAACATCCAGACCAGATGTAATGCAGGCAGTTGGACAGGTGGCATGATTTCAAGAAGCACCAAAGGAGTCACATGTGTTATCAATGGAGAGGATTTTTGGATATCTCAAAGGAACAGAAGAGTTTGGATTGTGGTATCCAAAAGGAAAGGATCTATCACTTATTGCCTACACAGATGCAAATTGGGTAGGTTGTATTGATGATCGATGAAGCACCAATGGAGCAATGTTCTACTTGGGTGAGTGTTTAGTATCATGTCTAAAAAAGAAACAATCATAAGTATATTTATCTACAATTGAGGCAGAGTATATTGCAACAACATCATGTTGTACATAGGTTCTTTGGATGAAACAAACTCTAACATATATACAGGTTGAGTATCATGAGCTCATTCCAATCTATTGTGATAATACAAGCTCCATCAGTATCTTGAAGAACCTGATGATGCACTCCAAGACGATGAACATTCCAATAAAGTATCACTTTCTATGGGAGTAGGTTGCAGAAAAGAAAATCATAGTTGAGTATGTGGGAACAAAAGAACAAGTGGTAGACATCTTCACAAAACCACTTCCAAGGGAATTCTTTGAATATCTTTGTCAGAGACTTGGAGTTATTTCTACTCCAAAATGAATTATTTTTGAATTCTTATCTTATATGTATTATATTTACACGAGGAAGCACCATAAGAGGACAATTCAGTCAGGGGGAGCAACACCGGATGGAAAGATACCTTTGCCTTTGATTACAAAGGGGGAGATATTTATTAGACGTAGAGGATAGAGGCAGAGGACAAAGGCATGGTTCCAGGGGGAGCATGAGTGATATGATTTCAGTATTGCATCAGAGTGTTTCCATCAATGCCAAAGGGGGAGATTGTTGATTAAGGTTGGTTGTCATTGATGTCAACCCTTGAAGAAATCCTCATAGCACAAAGGTTGGGTAATGGAACCAAGATTGTTTGATGTAAATATGACTCATTATTGTATTTTCATGGTTGATAATAAGTAGAAATGGATGAACTCCAAAGTGGTCCCCTTATGATGAAATCCCTCACGGGAAGACGCTTTGTGGATTGAGTTATCCTAGAAGTATGGTTAGAGAACCCATGCTTATTTATGGAATAATGAGATGAACACCAGTGAATTTTTCAGTGAAAGTATACTATATGTATAGTTCTTGTCATGCCATTTCCAGTGGTATGTGGAACACCACATAACTCCTCACGGTTAGAGAGTTATGGCCATGAGAAGTTGGAGAACCCAGGTTTGGGTAATGGACCCAAGTTTGTTTAATGGATAATGGTATGAGTTTTGATATATTTCCAGGTAATACTATTTTATATGGATAGTACATGTCATTCCATTTCTGGTGGTATGTGTAACGTCACATAACTCCTCACGGTTTGAGCGTTATGGCCTTATGAAGTTGGAGAACCCTCATATGTCATCTAGAATCCCCAAAAGGTCAAAGTAGTCAAAGTGGTTTAAGATATTTTAAAAGGTAAATAATAAAGTGAAGTGATGAGTGTACTATAATTCAAAGTGAATACAAAATAAATTAATTCAATACTAAATTTAATGGATAAATTAGAAGTGGGTTAACCCTAAAATAAGGAAAGTGGGCAAAGTGACCTAGAAGATGTTTTTAAGGAAGCTACTTGGAGAGTATAAATAAGAGGCAAGGCTCTCTCGTTTAAGACACACTTGAGCATATTGAATACCTATAGGTGTCTTAGGTAACCAAAGGATATCTAAGCCGAATTTTTGAGGAAAGTGAAGAAAAGAAGGTCGGAATTCAAGGAAGGATAAATTATTTTGAAGATGCTTTCTAAGGTTGATTACAGGTTGAGGTATAGGTTGATGCATGGTTGATGCATGGTTCAGGTTTATTGGTACATGTTTACAGTGGTATATATCGCAGTGATAGTGTGATAGTGGTTTCATCATTCTACTTCTACTTCAAGGTGGTTGGACAGGGAAAGGATAGGTGGTTGTAGCCACCTTCTAGTTGTAGCCGAAGAACATAGGGGGTTTTAGCCTCCTTCTGGTTGTAGCCAGAGAATTGGGGAGTTGGATCTTCCCTCAGGTTGTAGCCTAAGAAACTAGGGGGTTGGAGCCTTCTTCCAGTTTCAGCTGGAAAACAAAGGAAGTTGGTGCTTCCAATGAATGTAATTCTTCAAGACATATAAGATAAAGTATTCGATGGTTTTCTCACGATTTGGGTTTCCATGTAAAACACTAGTGTACTATGTATGTGTGTGATTGTTCATTTCTTATTGCTTATTATTGGATAATAATTCTACATTGATATAACACTTGGATTATTTGGAGAAAAAGGATTATAATTACACTATTACTGATTCACCCCCCCCCTCTCAGTAATCCAACAAACAAGACATAAAAATATGCAATTGGATTTGTAAAAACATAACGATAATATTACCCCTCTCATATGATGGATATATTGTTGTAAATAGGATGTTTGGACATCCTCTCTAATCCATCCCTATGTACAAATATTGTAAAACATAGAGGATAGGATTTTCCTCTCCATCCAAAAAATCACATACCTCCCTACCGACCGAAGTACATGGCCAGTCCGACGGGCCCCTCTTGGGAAAAAACTACCCCCACATGCATATATGCACATCAAACATATACCTAAAAGGAAAGCAATGTACTCTTGGTCGAGTGGAATGAACCCTCTCAAAAAATTATTTAAATAACTCAAACGCAAATGGGAAGAATCACCTTTGAGATAAAACAATGCAACACCGATCTAACGCAAAACAAAACAGTCTCAAAAAAATATCTGTCTACTTAATAAGTTGGGGCCTCTACACTAAATTGTCTACATAATGCATCAAATGGAACTAATTCCCTTCCTGTCATAGGTAAAGTGTGATCTGTAAAATTCCATTTATATTCCACTAGAATAATTCATCACAATAGATCTAATAAATAAAAATGAAATCTACACGATGCAAGTTAAATTCCTTTAGATTCTAGAATCTTTAGTTATTGGTTTTCTAGTTATGCATAAAATAGATAATATGCATAAAATAGGGAACAATAAAATACACCATCCACAAAATAACACAAATATTTTCTTAAGGAAACCCTTATGGGAGAAAACCCAAATAGAAGGTGAGGTTACTCTGCTCTCTTTTCTCTAGTATTGATTCAGGATTTTTTTATTCGATGATCATTACATGAATTTAATTAAAGAGAATACATAAATCTTATGTGCACCATAAATGAATAAGTTGGATGAGAAATATGACAATAACACAAAGCTTGATAACAAAGTTCATCCCAAAAATGGACTACGTCTCCGAGCCCACTTTGAAGTGGAGAGGCCTTTATATTATCTCAACAAAAATTGGCATAAAATACATGGCTATAACTCAAAACTGAAAAATGGACTGAGGATCCATTGCCCAGATGAAACATTTGACTGCATCGGTGGACTCGTGGCGAGAAAACATGCAAAAATTATTATTTGTATGTCAAATTATGTCATTGCTCATCCCAGGTCCCCCTTGGTATCTTCTCCTTGTAATGCATGCCACACAGTCTACAACAAATGTCTATAACTACATAAAAATGTGTGTCATAATATGTACTAGATGTAACCTCCCTCTGCATGGAAATAAACTGGGTTTAAAATAAAAATCTTCAGGTAGACAAACCAAATGGGTCGGTAGCCTGATCGGTTCGCAGTGGCCTAATAATAAGCATTTGGTTGGGGGAAGTCTAGGGGTCAAAACCCATAGAATCCCCTTTTAAACACCAGTTACAACAATATATATATTAATATATTTTCCAACTATATTATAATATAAACGTTCGTGATTTGGTTTGAACATCGAAATTTCCTGCTAATTATACGATTGGACCATTGCATGGATCCAAATTTTACAAAATTTGGCCTGTGTTTAATGTTAACAGATCATTGGTTTTCATTGGGATGTGTTCGTCGACCGAAATGGTCACTAGATCCAGCATTGGCCAATTCTGTGGTCAAACCTATACTTTTTTTTAAACCTTTGATCTCCGACCCTCATTTGGCATTTCAGGGGTGCCACATGGTGCTCGATGATTGGGCCACATGGCACCCTGTCACTTTCCACTTTTCCAGTAAGATTCCTATGTGTCGTCTGGTCATAAGGCCACATGGTATCTCCTGGGTGGTTCCATGTGTCACCTTCCAATTGGCCCATGTGGCTACCGATGTTTCCAAATTAGCATGCCACGTTTTGGCCCCTGGGTGGTGCCACATCAACATGACATCATGATGACATCAACCATATGTATTTGACTGTTGATGTCACCTGTACATATGTTGGCATCAGTGTTGACTTTTATTAGGGGTGACCGGAACTTTTACTGGCCATATCTTCTTCATTCAGACTCAGTTTGAGGTGTCATTTACGTCGTTGGAAAGATATCGAAAATCTCTTCAACTCGGTGTCATTTGTGATGAGATTCAAGGACTTTAAATTTTGGCCTTTTATATCCTTTTGGATCATTCCTCCCCACCAAGAAGCCTTTGGGCCTCCAAAAAACTTATCAATCAACATATAGGTGAGGAAATTTCTCCCTCACTTTATCCTTCTAGAGCCATCGTGCTTTACTTGGATGTGTGACCTTAAGTCCCACTCAAAGATATTCCACATCAACCCTATGTGAAGTCCTCATTCTTCTATCTAAGATGATATCTTATTTTAACTCATCCAAGTACCCAAGAGAAAATTCATCCACTGAAGGCACTAAAACACTCTCCCTTTGATCCATGATCCTTGGAGGCTCATAAAGCTTCAGGTTCTCTACATTTAGAAATGAGTATATTTACATGTATGGTGGTAGATCCAGGTGAAAATAATTTGTGTCAATATTCTCCAAGATGGTGAAGGGTCCATATCTGATGGGCTTGAGATTATTTCCTTCACCCTTCAACCTATATTTGTTTATGTGGAGCCACACTTGATCTTCCACTTGAAACTAGTGATCAACTCACTGCTTGTCATGGTGAGCATTGTAATGTCCTGATTCTTTTTCAACTATTCTTGAATTGTTTGGTGCACCTATTGAATCATGTGGATGAACTTGTTGGCTCTATGTTCATCTATTTTTTCACTTTAGTTGACATCTTTTCCAAATTTCAAGTCCAAGGGAGTCTTAGGTAGATACCCAAAACATGTCTCAAATGGTAAACTCTACATGGAAGAGTGCAAGACTCGGTTGTATGCATGTTGCACATACTATATCTGAGCATACCACAACTTGGGATGTTTGTTGCAGTAACTTCAGAGAAAATGAACAATTATTCTACTAAAAAACTTTGTATTTCCATCGGTCTATGGATGGAAAGCAATACTCCTCTTCCGCTTGGTGTCCATCATTCTACAGAATCTTGTCCAAAACTCTCCAAGGAATTAAATTTATCGATCTAAGATAATGGATGTGGGTAGTCCAAAGTGGAACAATACACGATGAAAGAAAAAATCAGCAGTTTGCTTAGAAATTATCTACTTCTTACTTGGAATCAAGACACATAACTTGCTAATCCTATCCACCACTACATACACGTAGTCATGACCCCTTTTTGACATAAGAAACCCCCCTACAAAATCCATGGAGATACTCTCCCAAGGATGATAACGAACAATGAATGGTGTGTACAAGCCCAATTTTCTATTAGTGGGCTTACAAGTTGAGCACAACACACCCCTTTACATACTTAGTTAAAATTTATTTCATCTAAGGTCATTAAAAAAACATTTGCAGATGATCTCCATAGTTTTTCCTACCCCAAATTCCCATACAAAAGAGAATTATGACCTTCTCAAATTACATGGACTCTTTCACTTGTAGGAATACATAGCTTGCCAAAATGGTAGAGTAACTTGCTCTGCAAATGATAGTTCTCCACCTGTGCACCATGGGTTATCTTCTCATAAACATCTTTAAAATATCCATCAATAGCATATTATTCAACATAGCTATCATGAGACAAAGAAGCATTTTTCAAAACAATAGATGCAGAAATATGAGGCCTAGAAAGCATATCTTCTACTTTGTTACTTGTACCCTTATTATACTTGATTACCAAGTGGAACTATATAAGGAAACCCATCCATATGAAATGACAAGCTTATTGTAGCTTGATATGTGACTTGAGGTACTATAAGGGCTGGTGGTATGTATGTATGATAGTCTCCTTACCTAACAAGCAGTGCTTCCATTTATTAACACTTTGAACCAATGCATACAACCATTTGTCATAGGTGGGATAATTAACAACAACTTGTGAAAAGGTTTCAAAGTGGTAACAAATAGGTTTACGATGATGCATCAATATTGCACCCATGAAATATCCATTGGAAATTCTCTCAATATCGAATGGCTGATGCAGGTTTGGCAAGGTTAATACTAGTGTTTTCCTTATATTCTCTTTCAAGGTGTTGAAATCTTTTTGTTGCCTCCCCCCCCCCCTGAAAGGCTTGCTTCACATTGGTCAAGGCATGAAAAGGGGATGCAATGTATGAGAAGTTAGCTATGAATCTTTTCCAATACTAAACCACACCCAAGAAGTTTCTCACTTTTGTTACAGTGGTAGGCTTAGGCCAATTTACAATTACCTCTACTTTTGAAGGATCAATTTTCAATTTTCCTCCTCCTACAATATGACCCAAATACACTAAAGAAGTTTTTCCAAATTCACATTTGGACAATTTTACATACAATGTTTCTATTTGTAAAGTGTCCAACACTTGATTTACACGCCTTACATGTTCTCCCAATTTCTACTAAAAACAAGGATATCATGTAAGTATACAATTACAAATTCATCTAAAAATGGTCGAAATACATCATTCATTACACATATGAAATTTGTCGGGGCATTGCAAGGACCAAATGGCATCACTGACCACTCAAATAGACCCTCCTTGTTTTTGAAGGCAGACTTCCATATATCATTTTCAACAACCCTGATCTGATGGTAGCCATTGTGAAAATCCAACTTATTGAAATAAACAACATTCTTTAATTGATCAAGAAAATCATCTATACGAGGAAGGGGTATTGATTTTTCACTGTGATTTTGTTGAGAGCCTGATAATCAACACACATTCTCCATGTGCCATATTTCTTTGGCACCAACACAATTGGAGAACCACATGGATTTGAAATAGGCCTAATGACTCCTTGGTCCAGGAAGTTCTGCACCTGTTTCTTGATCTCTTCCATTTCCACCGCTTACATCCTATACATGCCCACATTTGGAAGAGGGTCATCTTGTTGAATATGAATATCATGTTGAATCTCCCTCTTGGAGGAAATCCACCTGGTTCCTAAAATGTATCATCATAGTTAGATATAACATCAATCATTTCATATTTATGTGAGGGATCACATCCTTGGAAAGCATCAGATGTCTCAGCATATTTTTCTCTCACAACCATGAGAACATATCTCTTGTTAGTGTTGATGAGTCTTTTCATTTGTCCTACACTAACAATGGTTGAATCAACTTTCATACCATGGGATCTAATAATGCATTCCACTCCATATTTTGTGAGATGGTATTTGTTCTCATTTATGAAGATGTCTACATTTCTATCATAAATGTAGGATATTCACAAAACTATGCCACAGATATCACATGGGACAAATTCCAAATAAACCTCATCTATCAACTTTGAAGCAACGAAAAATATAACTCTACATTGCTTGGTGACATTTATTTTTGAATTGTTGCATACCCAACTAAGAGGGTAAGTCTTAGGATGATGTTTTTTTTTTAAGCCCAACTTTTTGATAATGGTTTTCGAGATTAAGTTAACTTGCTAACCTACATCAAATAGAGTGTCTATGTTTGTGTGTTTAGATAAAACTCTTATATAAAAAAATTCACTTCTTCTTCTTTCATTATCATGAGATGTATTTCTGGAACTTGAACTAGCATGAAAGGAATTTTTACCTTGTAGTAACATGGTTGTAATCCTCATTTCATCACTCGAATAAGAACCAAGGTATTGTTGCACTGTAGAAACCATTTTTTCCTTCCCTTTTCCACAAAATCTCTTAGGCTTAAGATATGGATGCTGCTTCCAACAATGCTCATCATTGTGCCCATATTTCTTGCAATGAGTGTAAGAGGGAATTCCTTCCTCTTTCTTTGTTGTCGCTATCTTATTTTCCTTTCTTTTCCCTTTGAACTTGTTTCCATGGAACTTGGAAGGTTTCTTTGTATGGTATTTCTGTACATTCTTTCCCCTACTTTCAAGGTGAGTTTCTCGCACACACACCTCATATAGATTAGTGGGATTAAACAAAAACAATGTGTGATGAATGTAACTATGAATTTCACCAATATACTTATCAAAGTCTCATGAGAATATAAAGGAACATTCAATGCAAGTTCCTTTCTCCTAAACTCTTCCATGAAACTATGAACACTCTGACCTTTACCCTATCTCAAAATTTTCCATTTCATCATGGATTTTTGTACATGACCCAGTGGATAAAATTGATTTTTCAATGCATATGTAAATTCAAACCATGAATATAGGAGTTTACCATTATGTTTTCTACCTTTCTGAAGTTTTCCCTCCCACCATACAAGGGATGTGCCTTCCAACCAAAGACAATCCAATTGGATTTTCACCTCTTCTTCTTCGATCTATTGTACATGGTAGTAAACTTCAGTATGTATAATCCAATTATTTAACTTATCTGCATTAGCTTCTCCATTTAACATGGGAAAATTAAATTTCACATCTACCTTCAATAATGTATTTTTATAATCATTCTGATGAAAACTAGAATGATGAGAATGAGAGGAAGAGGAAGAAGATCTTGAACTTGAATATGGATATTGTAATGTCCCTTTCCAAATAGGAGCTCCAGAAGAGGAGGCTTAATGGTCTAAACTGCCCCATTAGACTATAGCCAAGGCCAAAGAGGGGTAAACAGGGTTACTAGAGGTCACTCCAGTCACAGGTGTTATATTTAGAAAGTGACATTAATCTAAAAAGGGTTAAAAGCGCTTTTAAGTCATTATGAGCTAAAAATAGAAGTCAAGGGTGATTTAGGGTTTTGGAAGTCAACAATGAATTAGGGTTTCAACATGATTTAGGGTTTTGGAAATCAACAACAAATTAAGGTTTCAACATGATTTAGGGTTTTGGAAAGCTATAAAGGAAGGGTCAACGACCTAATTCATCATTATGTAGATTATGACTTGTCATTGAGGAGAATAGGCGCATCTCAAAAGAGATAGTTCAGTGTATTCCAGGAGGAAGACACCAGTTGGTTGATTTCAGTGTTGAAAGACACACCCTAGTCACCGGGAAGATCATCCAGGTATTCCATCATTCTTCATTGATTCCGCAGTGCTCCCATATTTTGGGTATTATCTTTTAGTTACTTATTTGTATTCCGGATAAGATCCTTTTGTCTTTTGATCTAGCCAAGTGTTGTTATTTTATTCATCCCCAGTTGCTTATTTATATTCCAGCTAAAATCCTTTGTATGTTGATATAGTCGAGTATTGTCAGTTATTTAGACATTTTTTAATCCACAGAGATATCATAATACAAACTTTGCAGTCCTTTGTCGCGTTTATTATTTGTATGATCATTTATATCCTGTAAACCTTTGATCCTACACAAACATTAGCAACATTTCCTAGACTAGCCAAGTTAGGAACATTACAGTGGTATCAGAGCTTTAGTCCTGCCAGTCTATGACTAAAGACAATGAGTGCAAGAAAAGACCGAGAGGGCCATGAACACGTAGGTGATGAATATGTCACTTACAACAGGCATCAAGAAAGAAGGCATAGACCTGATTTCCCCTCTTTTCCTCCTAGCTCAGAGGAAGAGGAAGAGGCACATAGAGAAGCAGAGAGAAGGGTAGAGCGCGAGGCAGAGAGGATGCTAGGAGATAAATATGAGTGACTAGAGGACAGTGGCAAGGCCCCCATAGATCCAGAGGAAACTTTCATGCAGGTTATCAACGATATGTTAGCTAATCAATGGACCATGTTTCAATCCTTGGCACAGGTGGTTGATAGATTGGCTAGAGTGGGCACCCCAGATACACAAGTCCTACATGGAGCATAGGGGAACTCAGGAGCAAGCAGTAGACCCCAGTCACCCTCTTGCACATACACCTCTGTGAGTAGGATTCCCAGACCCTTGTTTCCCAGTTTCTAGAGGGAACCCCCATTAGTAGCACCGCCACTGATAGCACAGAGGCCAACCATTCATGCTGACGACATTGTAGAGTATAGGAGGGAGTACGTAGCATTGGGTCATGACTTCCATCAAGACATGACCTTAGTCGAGTACTGTGGACTTAGACTCAGGAACCGCCCCAGAGACCCACAGAGGGGAGAACCACAATAGCAACAGAGGCATAACCTCAATTTCATCCAAAAAGTCCAAATACATCGCTAGAGCTTGGGTACAGAAGCTAGACACATATTACAAGATCAACCAGATGACCGAGATAGAGGCCATTAGTTTCGCAACCTTACACTTGGAGGGTGAGGTACACGAGTGGTGGTATCATGGACTGGTGACATTGTGTCACAGTCGCATCACCTCCTATAGGGAGTTTACAGATAGGCTCATGGACAGGTTTGAAAGGAAGGATCCTGAGATACACTTCAAGGATCTAGCCTAGTTGAGACAAACTAGCACAGCAGAGGCGTTCATCACAGAGTTTCAGTGGGTATCCATGGCAGTGACAGGTATATTAGAGTCGAGGCTGATCATGCTATTCACAGAAGGACTCACAAAGCCTTTGAGAGGATGGGTGAAGGCGTACAAGCATCCCACTTTGCAAGATTCCATCCTTCGCACTCGAGATCTGGCAGACTCAGTGCCAAAGACTAAAACTTTCTCCAAACCATTGGTGCCCCAGAGGGATCGATACAGGAAGCCATTCTAGAGAGAATGGAAGGGCAAGGAGAATTTGTATGATGAGACTAGGTGAGAGCTTATGAGGAAGAAGCTTTGCTTCCACTGCAGAGATCCTTGGGTCCCAGGCCACAGGTGCATGGGCAAGGGAGAGATTCATTATATTGAGGTAGCAGCAGATAGTGTGGACAATGAGGAGGAGGAGCAGGACAGTGGATCCACTAGTTCAGAGGAGGAGTCAGCACCAGCAGAGGAGAAACTTCCCCATAGACCACCGACACCAGCAGGATCCCATCCTCTAGTAGTCCCACAACCGCCAGAGAAGGATAACAAGAGGAAACCAGCAAAGGGAGGAGTCACAGTGACCCTTTCTAGTGTTCCTAGGTATGATACCCTCCGTATCAGAGGGATTATTCAGGGGCAAGGGGAAATCTCCCTTATAGATGGTGGGTCCACCCAAAACTTCATCGATGCTTCACTAGTATCGAGATGGGCACTTCAGACAGAGGAGTTTGAGGGGTTTGATGTTGCGGTAGCAGATGGCCATACAATGGAGTGTCTAGACAGAGTTCCAAAATTAGAGATGAAGTTAGGCAACTACACAGTGAGAGACACATTTTATGTGGTTGACCTATCGGACAGAGATGTGGTGTTAGGAGTTTAGTGGACGATTACCTTGGGAAAAATCACTACCAAATACCAAATCTTGGAAATGGGATTAAGAGATCAGGATGGGAAGAAGGTTGTTCTAAGAGGTATTTCGACAGGAGCACCCATGACAATTTCGTCTAAGAGGATGGAGAGAATATTTAGACATGGGGAGGTAGCATATGACGCAGAATGCTTGATCACTACTCAAAAGGATTCGGAAGGTTGACAACAATACCATACAGAGATCAAGAATTTATTGGGATGACATCAATAGGTCTTTGAGGCAATTCCACCAGGGAGACCACCTGATAGGGGGTTTGAGAACACCATTGAGTTGGAGGAGGGGGCCAAACCTATGATCAACCCCCCCTATCATCATCCTAGGAGGTTCAAGGATGAGATAGAGAAGGCAATCAAGGAATTGTTGGCGACGGGACACATCAGACCGAGCAACAACCCATTTGCTTCTTCAGTTGTCTTAGTTTTGAAGAAGGATGGCACCATGAGGATGTGCATTGATTACCAAGCCTTGAACAAGAAAACCATCAAGAACTGATACCCTATCCCACGCATTGACAAGTTGATGGATGAACTGCATGCGACAGTTTTCTTCTCAAAAATTGATCTATGCTCTAGATATCATCAGATTAGCATCCGAGAGAAGGACATAGAGAAGATGGAATTTTGATGTCATTTTGGACACTTCAAGTTATTGGTTATGCCATTTGGGCTAACCAATGCACCCGCTACATTCCAGTCTTGCATGAACCATATATTCAGGGATCAGTTAAGGAAATCAGTCTTGGTTTCCTTCGATGACATCTTGATCTATAGTCGGTCATGGCAAGAGCATATGAGGCACCTGGATGAGGTATTGAGCATCATGGAGGCACAATCATTATATGCAAAATATTCTAAGTGTAAGTTCGGTATGACAGAGCTACTTTACTTAGGCCACATCATCAGTGCACAGGGGGTATAGGTGCACCAGGAGAAGATCAGGGCCATTCTGGATTGGTCGATGCCTAAGAGCATGACAGAATTGAGGAGCTTCTTCAGGCTATGAAGCTATTACAGGCGGTTCGTTTGGGGTTTTTCTCATCTTGGAGCATCGTTGAAAGATATTACCAAGCATGGGGCCTTCATATGGGCTGAGAAATTTCAGGAAGCCTTTGATCACATGAGGGAAGTCGTGGGCACTTGTCCAGTGTTGGCACTACCAAACTTCACCCTACAATTTGTACTAGAGTGTGACACATCCAGCGAAGGGATCGGTGTAGTTTTAATGTAGGGAGGACACCCCATTGTATTCGAGAGCCAGAAGCTTATTCAACCTGAGAGGTTGTACTCCATTTATGACAAGGAAATGTTGAAAATCATGCATACCTTGACCAAGTTCAGACAATATTTGGTGGGCAGCAAATTCATGGTCAATACCGATCATAACAGTTTGAAGTATTTCCTTAAGTAGAAGGACCTCAGTGAGCGCCAATAGAAATGGGTGACGAAGGTACAGGAATTCGACTTTGACATAGAGTATGTCAAGGGGAAGAAGAACATTATGGCCGATGCACTATCGAGGAGACTTGTGGCATGTTCTTTGATGGAGATTTCAACAGATTGGAAATCCCACTTGTTAGTGGAATATTCCAAGAACAAGTTCTCTTGTGAGGTGATGGATGGGAAGATACAGGATGAATGGTATAGGGTCATTGATGATGTCATATTTTAGAAGGATATAGTCTACTTGGTGCCAGATTCAGGGCTTAAGAATAAAATCCTCACCGTAGTTCATGATCCACCTATAGTAGGCCATCAGGGGTTTTTCAAAACCTACAGACAGATCAAAGAGAGGTTCTCATGGAAGGGCCTCAAACAAGACATTATGAGACACGTCAGTGAGTGTGTGACTTGCCAGCAGAACAAGTCATAGTATGCTCTTCTAGTAGGGCTACTTCATCCACTCCCCATTCCAGAGCATAAATGGGAGAGTATATCTATGGACTTCATCACCGGTCTACCCAAGGTCCAAGGTAAGGACTGTATCTATGTAGTGGTCAACAGATTGAACAAGTTTTCTCACTTATACACCATACCGACAGAGTATAGCGCAGTTCAGGTAGTCGAGATTTTCTTCAAGGAGGTCTTCAGACTTCATGGGTTGCCTAAGAACATCATCAGTGACAGGGACAGTCGGTTCATAGGGACATTTTGGAGAGAGTTGTTTCGGTTGGTGGGGATAGATTTGACACCTAGCACCAACTATCACCCTCAAAGATATGGGTAGACCGAGATTTTCAACAAGTGGTTTGAAGGGTATTTGAGAAATTATGTAGGATGACAGCATAGAACGTGGGTAAAGTGGTTACATTTAGGAGAACATTGCTACAACACCACCTTCCACATGTCCATTGGTTTGACACCCTTCTGAGCATTGTACGGATATGATTCTCCCACTTTGATATACTTGGCCTTCGGGGAGATTAGAGCTCCCAAGGCCAAGGATTGGATCATAGAGAGTCAGGATATTCTCAATTTGTTGAAAGAGAACCCGCAGATGGTGCAAAACCAACAGAAGATAAGTGCGGACAGGCACATGATAGAGTGCAACTTTGAGGTTGGAGATTTGGTTTTCTTGAGACTCCAACCCTATAGACAGTCATCTCTAAAGAAGAGTGGGGTCGAGAATCTCAAGCCCATATTTTATGGTCCTTAAAGGATCATGCGCCGAGTAGGCGAGGTTGCTTACGAGCTAGAGCTTCTAGAGGGGAGAAAGATTCATAACATGTTCCATGTGTCTTGCCTAAAAAAGGCAATGGGACAATTCATTAACACATCAGAGGAGCTTCCCCCGTTGGACGAGGAGGGATAGTTGGAGTTAGTTTTGGAGGAGGTTTTTGAGTTCTGGGAGCAGAAACTAAGGAGCAAGGTCATCAGAGAGTGTTTGATCAAATGGAGAGGGCTTACAGTAGAGGACGCTACTTGGGAGAGCGAGAAGGTGTTGCATCACCCTAGACTGGTATTGCTTGAGGACAAGCAATTTCGGGAAGGGAGGACTATAATGTCCCTTTCCAAATAGGAGCTCTAGAAGAGAAGGTTTAATGGTCTAAACCGCCTCCTTAGACTATAGCCAGGGCCAAAGAGGGGTAAACAGGGTTACTAGAGGTCACTCCAGTCACAGGTGTTATATTCAGAAAGTGACATTGAGCTAAAAAGGCTTAAAAGTGCTTTTAAGTCATTATGAGCTAAAAATAGAAGTCAACAGTGAATTAGGGTTTCAATAGTGATTTAGGGTTTTGGAAGTCAACAACGAATTAGGTTTTCAACATGATTTGGGGTTTTGGAAATCAACAACAAATTAGGGTTTCATCATGATTTAGGGTTTTGGAAAGCTATAAAGGAAGGGTCAATGACCTAATTCCTCATTATGCAGATTATGACTTGTCATTGAGGAGAAGAGGTGCATCTCAAGAGAGATAGTTCAGTGTATTCCAGGAGGAAGACACCAGTTGCTTGATTTCAGTGTTGAAAGACACACCCTAGTCACTGGGAAGATCATCCAGGTCTTCCATCATTCTTCATTGATTCTGCAGTGCTCCCATATTTTGGGTATTATCCTTTAGTTGCTTATTTTTATTCTGGCTAAGATCCTTTTGTCTTTTGATATAGCCGAGTGTTGTTATTTTATTCAGTTGTAGTTGCTTGTTTATATTCCGGCTAAGATCCTTTGTATGTTGATCTAGTCGAGTATTGTCAGTTATTTAGCCACATTTGACCATTTTGTAATCCATAGAGATATCATAATACAAACTTTGTAGTCCTTTGTCGCATTTATTATTTGTATGATCATTTATATGCTATAAACCTTTGATCCTACACACACATTAGCAGTGTTTCCTAGACTAGCAAAGTCAGGAACATTACAGATATGGAGGCTCAGGAGGGTCTCCTCCATTTTCCTGGTTCACAGACGCATTATCTTCTTCTTTAGATTTATTCTTATTTTCCTTATTCTCCACTCTCTTCTCGTAATATGCAAACAATTTTTCTACCATGCCTGACATCTGGTAGAAATCTATGTGGAAATCCTTCTCATTCTCTGAATGAAGTTCTTCATCCTCCATTTTCCTTCTTCGAGTTGCATGTCCAATATTTGGGTTGAAAGTCTTAATTTTTCCTTCACCTACTTTGAGATTGGCCCTAGTAAGAATGCACACTCGTAATTCAAGTCAAAGAACACCATGTTGATACCAACATGATCCATGATCTTTTATTCGATGACCATTACATGAATTGCATTAAAGAGCATAAATAAAGCTTATGTGCATCATAAATGAATAAGACAAAAATATGGAGAAAGGATGAGAAAGATGAAAATAACATAAATCTTGATAACGAATTTTGTCCCAAGAATGGACTACGTCTCTGGGCCCACTTCGAAGTGGAGAGGAATTTATATTATCTCAGCAAAAATTGTCATAAAATACATGGCTATACCTCAAAACTAAAAATAACCAGAGGATTTGCTGCCTGGATGAAAAATATTGCTACATTGGTGGAATCGTGGCAAGAAAATGTGCAAAAATGATTGTTCATATGTAAAATTATGTCATTTCTCATCCCAAACCCCCCCTCGAGGCTCTTTTCCTCATACTGCATACCATATAGTCTACAATAAATGCTTGTATCTGTATAAAAATGTATGGTGTCGTATAGACAGGCAATGGTATCCCTCCACATGGCAATAGACTCGATTTAAAATAAAATCCATGGGAAGATAAACCATATGGGCCTGTAGCAACATGCGTTGGTGGTGGAAATAATAAGCCTTTGGTTGGGGGAATTTTGGGGGTCAAACCCCATGGAATCCCCTTTTAAAAAATGGTTACGATAATATATATATTAATATACTTTATAACGATATTATAATATATCCATCTATGGTTTGGTTTGAACATCGAAAGTTCCCACCAATTATATGATTGGAACATTACAGGGATCCAAATTTTACAGAATGTGGGTCATGTTTAATGTTAATCAACCTTCGGTTTTTGTTGGGATGTGGCTGCCAGGGGGACTGGTCGTCATATCTAGCATCAGTCGATATGGTGGCCAAACTTATTTTTTTTCGAACCTTCGATCTCCGGACCTCATTGGGCATTTCGAGGCTGCCACGTGGCACCTGGTGATTGGTCCATGTGGAACCCTATCACTTGCCACTTGTTTCCATTAAACTACCTATGTTTCATTCTATTAGAAGATCACGTGGCAGCCCTTGGGTGGTGTTGATTCTCAAAATCATAACATAGGGTGCCTGCTTGTAAATGGTTGCAAACACCCTATGACTTGTTATTTAACTATATCTAATAATATACTAATAGGTGGGACCCCTAGTGAAACTTGTGTGACTATGATAGAAAAAAACAATAGTTATGCTTTACATGCTTATAAGTTGACTGAAATGAGCCCTACAGTTTAGTTACGTTTAAAAATATTTTGGAATGATTAATCAAATATGATGATAGGGGCGATATGATTTTAAAGGGAATGGTGTTGTTTTTATATAACACTCACAAGTATTATTATGTTACATTTAATTTGAGACAGGACCTAAGCTCCATGCTTAAGTTATATGTGTGATATGGTGGCTTCATACCACAAGGGTACACACATTGCTTGAATTGAAAGTCATGTTGGAATATGTTATCCCCAACAAAATTTTTGAACCCTATGCACTATTGTGAAGGCGTTGCTTACTCATAATTTGATGAAATCATTGTTTGTGCTCTTTTGTTTGGGTGTGCATTTTTATTGGTCACTTGCTATGCAATTATGGAGGAAGTGTTGGAATCATTCATTTGCTTGAAGGTACAGACTGTCCATATGAAGTTATGAGGTTGATAGCAATGTGAGAATTATCGTTATAATATAAACTTGCCATGTTTTATTGTAATTACAAAAGGCACCTGTTTATAAGTTATGTGATGTTTGAATGAAGTATGTGAACCTGAATGAAATAGTATGAGGAAGTTTGATGAACTGTGGTTCAATTAAAATTATGGTTATAGACAAGGATTTTTTTTTATGCACTTCACGGGACCATGTGGTCTTTAACTACTTTGTTGATATTGATATTATGGTTGTAGCCTACCCACTTCAAGATTGTTGTTGTATTTCTTAGGGTGATTATGATGTTCATTTTTCAATTCTGTTATGTATAGTAAATATTGTTATTATGGTTATTTTATTTCTGGGTAATTGGTTATTGTGTAATATATTTCCAAGGCAAGTGAGCATTTTGTGAAGCAAGCATCAGTTTTGGGTTGTTTTTTGGAAACAAAGTTTTGTTTAAATTTTAAAATTTTGAACAATAAGAAAGTTTGATTGCAAATTGATAAATAGATGGCATCGTTTATGTATCATTTGAATAGTATCAATNCCCCCCCCCCCCCCATTCTACCATTTTTCGCCAAATACACCCCCTTCATGATCCCAGTTTCACTTATTCATTCATTTTTCCTTGATATTTGTTTTGAAGAGGAGTTTGTGTGGAAATGAAAGGAAGTTGATAGTGTCAAGCATTGAGGAATGATGTCTTGGATATTTTTGAATACACAGTTGATTTTTTATTAATTGTTTGAACAATATTCGTATATTATTTCCCCTCCATGATTTCATTTTTTGCTAAATACAATCCCTTCATATTTCCCATGAACCCTATCAATTCCATGTTCACATGGAAATTAATAAATGACATGTTATGGATGGATTGCATGTGTCTCATATTAAATTATAGATCCAATTGTTGATTTATTTAAGTAGATTTTCATGTATGATTTATTAAGAACTTTATGACTGTCAAATTGTTGCTACATGATTATTTTTTTTCCATTAGAGGCAACAATGGATGAAATAATAGAGGCAGGGGTAACTGGTAGCAAGGCCATAGAAGGCATTGGTTTTCTATTCATTTCAATGTTGATCCACAAGAGTTGCACCAGCTTTTTCAAGATGGTTTTTTAAATTTGGTTGGCCATGGTATCTTGCACCACCAACTTGACAGACTGCCATTTCAACCTCCTTAGAATTTTCTTGGCATTCTCATTCCTCCACATGTGTCATTGCAGCCCAAATTTCCTGCTAATGATGGTTGGAAATAAATTTTCCACCAGCTTGTCTCTCACCACCGTGGTTGGCCCACTATGTCATTGCCTTTACCACTACCAATTAGTCCCAATGTTCAGATTTCTCCTGCAGTTTCTCCAGTACAATCCTCGCACGCTAGAAAGAGATTAAAAATCGATATCCCACAACTTGTGCAAGACAAAGTAAAAGCATCACCCTTCCCCTCTATTCCATCCATTGATTCCTCTAAATATGTGCCTTCATGACTGCACTTAAAATATGACTACTCTCATGTGATCAGCGAGATGCAGCCCCAAGGGTCTAATCAACCAGGGCTACTTCAGAAAAGTCGAAGGGAGACAACAACGAGAAAAGGAAATATGCCTCACAAAATAGTAAATATGATTTTTAAATTCTTATTTTTACAATTTCTAGTGATGAGGACAATGTTTAATGGTTTTCAACATATTTTGGACAACAAGCCTTATTTTTGGATATTTTGTGGATACTGTGGATATATTCATTTTTGGGATATGATATAAGTTATGGCTGATATTTAATATTCAGTTTAAATGATATCCACAGGAGCTACAAGGGTGTTATATGGTCTAAATGATTTTTATTTTATTTTATGGTTAACAACAATAAATTATGGGAGTTACAAGGGGTCCCACCTATTTAGTCATTATTAATTAAGACCCTTATTTATATATTATTATTATTTATTTCTCCTAAACTATTTTGTTAAGTCAATTTGACTTAACTAAAGAAAGTAGTTGAACTACTTCAACTAATTGGGAAAGAATAAAATCTCAATTGGATGAAGAGACAAGAGGAGAATATAAAGAGAAAGACAATACTAAGGTTTTCTCTCTAGTTTAATGAGATAAGTTCAGTTTTCATTCATTTATGAGTTTACTTGAAAGCCTAATCCTCTTGTTGACATCAAGGTCTTATTGTAGGCAGCAAGGTTCAAGAATGAATCTTACTTTTTAGCCGCTTGTTTTAGAGGTGTTGATTCATCCTTGATAGTCTGTGTATTCTTGTCTGTTTGTGAATTAATTTTCATGGCTGATGAAGAATATCTTGCAGAGTCAAAATTACAACAGTTTGTGGCAAGTTGATCCAGATCATTGATTTCAGATTTATTTTACTGTCAGAGTATTTTTGTGTGGTTCCCATTGGATATCTCTAAATTTGACTTTGGTCGATACCCTCCCAGGGGTTTGTAAAGAGAAATATAATTTTGGTATCTCAAAATGAAATAAAATCAGATTGTTGTTTTATCCCATACATGTGTTTTCATGACTTGGTTCTTCTTTTCACTTTTGGTCTCCATGTTAATTTATTGTAAAATATGTATACATTCTAGTAGCTTTGTATAAATTTTATTTCACATTTCAACATATACCAATTATAAAACCAACCTTAATCCTTGTAATTTATACTTGCAGATTGAGTGAATGTCTTTTTTAGGCTATAAATCTCAGGTGACATTCCCAACTATCTTGTACTAGCCAGGAAATATTTGAAAATGATTGAGTAAGATGTCCCATACCTTTTTCTCAACAGGTGGTGCCACGTGGTGCCTCCTGGGGGTGCCACATGTCACCTTCCAATTGGCCCATGTGGCCACCAATTTTTCAAAATCAACATGCTACATGTGGTTCACTTGGTGGTGCCATGTCGGCATGTTGAAGTCATCATGACTTCATGCTAATGTCACCCCTTAGTAGTTGACTATTGATGTCACTTGTACAAATGTTGACATCAAAGTTGACTTTGACTAGGGTTGACTGCAACTTTGACTAGCCATATCTTCTTTATTTGAACTATGTTTGAGGTGTCGTTTGCACCGTTGGAAATCTCTCGACGAGCTCTTCGACTTGGCGTCATTTTTTCTGAGATTCAAGGAATTTTAATTTTTGTCCTTTTAGATCCTCTTGGATAAGGTATGGAAATAATGCAAGTACAAAAGAGAAGGAACTCTCTATAGAGTTACCTAAGACCCGTGGCATGTTAGGCTACTATAGAACATTAAAACCCTATGTTATGATCTCTAATTTTCCCACTCCCAAATTTTCTACTATGTAATGGAACAAAATACAATAACATAGATTGGAACCCCTTGTCCTCCTAACAACCCGATATTTAACGTAGCTCAATAGTCGTCTAACATTAGGGAATTGACTTCCTCAACCCTCAATTAGTGATCGAGTTTGGACCTTCTAGAATGTTCTTATAAAACACACTATGTGGCTAGCCCCACATGCTTAAGTAATGGAGGCTAGCATGACATCCACTCACACCATGGTGATAAATATGGTACGTGAACTTGCGAGAGGTATAACTTTCACATACAGAATCCGATTGAGGTGATCCTTGCACCATTGGAAATGCATCGGTGTATAAAATATATACAGTGACTCCATAGTAAGTTTTGGACCATATAAAAGTGTGATTTGATGCCTCAAAATGGATGTGGAATATTTTAGATGGTTTTTTGGACCCAAATTTCCAAATTTGGACCAGTCGCTAAAATGGATCTACAAGTTGATTCCTCCAATTTTTTCACCCATAAATAATCAAGATAGATGAAAAATAATATAATGATCCAATATGAATCATAGCTCCCCATTTAGGGAGTATTTTTGTCCCCAAAAGATTTATTGAAGTTGGAGATGAAAGTTTTCCTCTACCTTCACCCTAGAGTACCATTTTTCTTTGCTTGGAAGTTGTCCTTTCAACCCATTATACCAAAGGTCGTGCTACCCTTGTATTGTAGTTATATACCTCTTATAGTTCAAAAATTTGTCCTCCTCCAACTCTACTTGAGAATCTGACACTATGTACTCTATGGAAGGTAGGACTTTCTCCTCCTCCTAATCAAATATGGAAGGGTCATGGAGTTTGATATTATCCACATTCACTATTGAGTAAATGTGCATGTATGGGGGTAAACTGAGTATATAGGAATTATCTCCCACCTTTTCCAATACCTCAGAAGTACCATACCATAAAGCCTTGATCTTATTACTAGACCCTATAGTATTTCCTTATTCAGTTGTAACCATACTCTATCTCCCACTCTAAATGTTTTCTATGTTTTGTGTTAGTCATGTCTAGCTTTGTACTTTTCCTGTGACTTCTTCTGCTTCTCCTATACTTTCCAATGGATCTACCTAGTATTATAAACATTTTTTTTCACTTTTAATGCATCTCTTAGGAGGTCCTCCCTCACTTCTCCTTGTTTTCCATATATGTACAACATCTAAGCGTGAAGGTGGAAAATATCCAAAGCGAGTTTTAAAAGGTGACTTACCAGTAGAAGTGTCAACTGCTATGTTATAAGAGTGTTGTATATAGATTATATATTCAAACCAAGTGATTTGATGATTCTTATTGTAACCCCTCAAAAGATGCACCAAAGTCTTGTTGACTACTTTTGTCTACCCATCTATTTGTGGACGGAATATTGTATACCTATTGAATTTAGTGTCTATATTCTCCCATAAGGTAGTAAAGAAGGAACATATAAATTTGGTGTCCTTGTCTGAGATGATTCTCCTTGGTATCCCATAATGTACCCAGACCTGTTAAAAGAACAAGTTTGATGATTCTTGTCCCTTGATGTTCTTTTTACAAGGCATGAGAATGCATATTTTTATGATCCTGTCAACTACCACAAATAAATAGTCATTTCCCTTCTGCATGGTTGGTAAAATTCCCAAAAAATCTATGGAAATCCTTTCCTAGTGCCTAGTGGGTACCATTAAGGGATGGTATATATTGTGCTTCCTATTATTGAGCTCATTGGTACAACAAAGTATACATCCTCTAATATATCGTGTTGCATCTTCTTGCATTATGGGGTAGTACACATACCTCTATAAGTTGGAAATTGTCTTACCGACAACAAAATGTCCTACAACATTCAAGGATGATTTTAAGGATGGAATTTTATATTTAAATGTAAAAACATGGGCTAATCTTACTAGTCCTTAATATGCAAAATGTAAAATGTTTGATGACAGATGTGTACAAATATTCAAATTTCTAAGGATTTTATATAGTTTCTATAAAATTTTGGCAATTTTAAGGTAAAAACAATATTTTATGGAAAAAATGGAAATTGTTGAATTGTTTTTTAGGAAAAACCATGGAAAATTAGCTTATTTGTGAAATTTGGCCCCTAAAATCATCTATGGTTTTGTCC
Source organism: Picea engelmannii (assembly GCA_009831015.1). Taxonomy (NCBI): domain Eukaryota; kingdom Viridiplantae; phylum Streptophyta; class Pinopsida; order Pinales; family Pinaceae; genus Picea; species Picea engelmannii. The sequence continues at coordinate 319,848 of ML788103.1, forward strand.
ATAGGAAAAATGAGGAAAAGTTAGGTCAAGAGTTGTAGTTTCAGGCACATAGTTTTGGTATCTCGTGACTTTAAAGCACATGGATTGCATGTAATGAAGCCTTTAAATGGGCTTAGGATACTCCATTGAAATTATCCTGGAGGTGAGGGGTGAAGACTCACTTGGTTGGCTTGGTCGGATTTAGTCAAGGGAACAAAGTTTTGTATCTATGTTGGCTATGGTAATGGAGTTAAGAGATGGAGATCATGGGATCCTACTACCCAAAAATCATCATTAGCAGAGATGTGTACATGGAACAATCATGACATCACAAAGAGGATTTGTTTTCAAACTTACAAATTCATTGTATGGCTTGAAGCTTGAGCAGGGAATGGTACAAGATGTTTGATTCCTTCACGGTGAGATAAATTTTACAATAAGTAAGTATAACCATTGTGGTTATGGTATGTTCATTATCTTGGTGTTATATGTTATGATTGTAGCAAGAACAATCATGGTTGAGATCAACAGGTTGGCTTAGTTTGCTAGGACATTTGATATGAAGGATCTTGGAATAGCTAAAGCAAATCTTGAGCATGAAAATACATAGAGACAATAAATATGATAATCTTTGGTTATTACAATAGAAGTACATGGAGAATATACTTAGGAAATTTAATATGAATAATGTGAAATCGGTAAATATCCCTTTGGATTTCCATTTTAAGTTTTCTAAGTTTATGTCTTAAGTAATGAAGAAGAGAATGGTTATATGTCTCATGTTACATAGGGATGATTTTAAGGATGGAAATTTATATTAAAATGTAGAAACATGGGATAATATTGCTAGTCCTTGATATGAAAAATGTAAAAAATATTCAAATTTATAAAGATTTTATATAGTTTCTATAAAATTTTGGCGATTTGTAAGGTAAAATAATTTTATTCTATGGAATTTGGGCGAAACATTTTTAGAAAACATGGAAATTAGCGAATCTTTTTTTTGGAAAAAACCATGGAAAATTAGCCCATTTGCGAAATTTAGCCCCTAAAATCATCTATGACAACCTTGGAGGTGTGAGTCTCTTTGATGAGCTACAATCGTTCACCTTTAGGAACAAAAAACTTGTCAAGCATGTAGAGTACCCCATTCTATAAATGATAGTGAGCCTTTTCGTCACCTTATTCTATATGAATTTGGCCCTATAGCTTGTGAAACACCTCCTTGAAGTCCTCACCTTGTATGTATGCCTCTTTGTATGCATCATGGGTAAAACTTTTCATGTGCATTAGAGTTCCCAAATTTGTAATATTGGATGTGGGTAGTTGTGAAAGAATGTCTACCATCTTTTTTGTGCTGCCCTCTTTATACTTTATGACCAAATGAAACTACTATAAGAAACCCATCCATTTGTAGTGCCTCGTTTGTTGTAACTTACTCTGGGCCTGGAAATACTGGAGTAGTTGGTGATAAGTGTGGATGATGGTATCCTTTACCATTAAATAGTTCTTTCACTTTTTTATGGCTTGTACCAAGGCATAGCGATCCTTGTCGTAGGTAGGGTAGATAAGGATTTCCCCATGAAATACTTCAAAATGATAACATTCGGGCCTTCCTCCCTGCATCGAAACTTATCCCAGGGCATACCCACTTCCATCTATATCAACTTCGAAAGAATTTTTCAAGTTTGGTAGCATGAAGACCAGTGCTTGACTATTCTTTCTTTTCATCTCATGAAATTCCTTTTGTTGATTAATCTGGCACTAGAAACTCTTATTTCCCATTTTTATTGCATGGAGTGGTGCAAGTACTACTGAAAATGAAGCTATGAACTTCCACAAGTATTGTGCTACCCCAACAAAGATCCTAAATTCTTTGCAATTTTTAGGAACTAGAAATTTCATGATGTCCTCCATCTTGGTAGGATCTATCTTGAGCTCTCCTCCACTAATCACATACCCCAAATACACTAAATACTACTAAGAAAACTCTCATTTCTTGAGATTGGCTAGGAGTTGGTGCTTCTTTAGGGTATATAACACTTGCATAATATGTTATATGTGATATGTGTTCCTCCCAGGTAACACTATAAACTATTATATCATCCAAATAGACAATAACAAATGAATCTAGATAAAAGGTGTAAAACATCATTCATTAGTCTCATAAATGTAGTTGGTTTGTTGCATAAATCGAATGGAATAACCAAAAAATCATACAAACCTTTCCTTGTATTGAAGACAGTCTTCCATGTATCTTCTTATTTGACTCATACCTAGTGGTATCTCGATTTGAGATCCAACTTGGTGAAATATTTTTCATGTTGCATCTAATCTAACAGATCATCAATCATGGGAAAAGGGTACTAAATCTTCAATAATCTTGTTCCATTCCTTGTAATTGATATACGTTCTCAATTCCCATACTTCTTGGGTATAATTATGGTGGGTGACCCAAAAGGTGAGGCACTTGGTTAAATCACACCCTGCTCAAACAACTGTTGCAACCACTTCTTTACTTCTTTTCCTTCTAGAACATATTGTCTATACAGCCTAATATTCGGCAAGGGGGAGTCTAGAAATGATTGGATTTCGTTCTCCACTTTCCTCTTAGGTTGTAGCACTCTAGGATCCTGGAACACTCCTTTTTATTCCTTTAGTAACTCCTCCAATTCATTTTTCTACTCCTTGGTACCATCCCTGGGTGCACCCATCTAGTGATTTCTTTACTTTTAATAACTCTTCACAAGACTAATTTTCCATTGAGAAAATTAAAACATATTTCTTGCTATAATTGATCAATTTCTTAACTTGATTGGCACTTACCGATGATATTTTTTATTTATCTTTGTGTGCATTGATGATGAAGGATTTCCCATCCTTAATGAGGTGGTACTAATTGGGTCTCTGCATGAAGATAAAATCCTTCACATACATGTAGGGGATTCCAAACACTACTCTGCATACATCGAGTGGTAATATGTAAAATTCTACTTCATCTGTAAAATAAACACTTATAGTAAACTTAATCTTTCACTACTTTGTTACCTTGATCTCTGCGTCCTTCTTTACCGAACACAATGGATAGGGGCTAGGATTATCATAAACCTCCCATCCAATATTTCTAACCAAATCTTGTCAAACAAAGCATCCATATTGGTCTTATTGACTTGAACCTTGATGTGGAAGAAATTGGTCATCTCCTTCTTTTCTTGGTGATGAATGCTACTCAAATTCACCTCCTTCTACACATATGTGCAGAAAATATTTTCATTCATATCAGATATACTTTCAACTTGATTTCTTGAATATGTGGCTAAAAGGTTATTTTTCTTTATGTCCTTCTTGTGGTTCTTTGGATTCAACTATGGATGTAGATTCCAACACTTTTCCTTAGTGTGGCCATCAATGTAGCAATGATTGCAATGGTTGATGGGATATTTTCACTTATGTTTAATGGTTGTTGTCTTCTTATATTTTCCCCCTTTTCACTTCTTATTCCCCTCCTTGGAATCTCCCTACTTGTTTTTTTTCTTAGAACCACTTGGATTCCCCTTCTTTTGGCATATGTTTTCTAGGTAATGTTCATATACACATGCCTCATCCACTATCCTTTCACTTGAAGAACATTGCCTGTTTATTTAGATGACTCTGTAAATTCCCCAGATACTTGAAGTGTATATATGGGTTCTTGGGAGAGATACCCAACATGATTTCCATCTTTATGAACTCAATGGTGTACTATTGTACACATTTCCCTAGTCTCTGCTTGAAGTAGTGCCACCAGATCCATTGATCCTATACATACCCGATAGGGTAGAATTAGGACTAGCTGAGGGTTTTGATGTCCTCCCACCTAGTTATTGGTAGATCACCCTCCAACCTAATTTTTTATGTATGGATTTACCACCAAGTTAAAGCATGTCCCTCTAACTCTAATCTAACAAATGAAATATTGTTCTCTTCATCTATATGGTGAATGTTAAAATAAGCTTCTAGTTTTTGCAACCAATGATTCATTTTTAATTCATCGATCTCATCTTGGTATGAATTTATGTCCACTTTTGCTTCCATATTGAATAAGGACTATGAAGGGTTAACGATAGTCGAACTTGGTTTCTCTTCCTTGGATTCTTTCCATGAATCCTTTTTTTTTGTTTTCATTATCTCCCAATTTCCCCTTGGATCCAATCTCTAAATTAGAGCCTCCAAACTCTCCAAATGGTTCAATATTTCTTTCTATAGATGCCATGAGGAGGTTCATATTGCAGTTAATATTAGCAACCTGTGCTTCCTATCTCTCAAATCTCTCATTTGTTGGATCTCGAGGGTTGTTATGAACATACTCGTCTTCCATGGCTAGGGTTTATGTGTCTTCTATTTAAGCCAATTACTAGATTCTACAACTTCCTACAAATACCCAAAGAAAAATTTCTTTGATACCAATATGATATATAAACTACCATGGATATTTCACTGGAAAAACTCATCACTACATATCTAATAAATAAAACTGAAATCTACATGACGAAGGTTAAATTCCTTTAGATTCCAAAATATTTAGTTACCGATTTTCTTCTTATGTATGAAATAGATAAAATGTGGAAAATAGATAAAAGTAAAATACAATCACACACCATCCACAAAATAACACAAATATTTGCTTAGGTAAACCCTTACGGGATAAATCCCATCTAGAAGGTGAGGTTGCTCTGCTCTCTTTTCTCTTGTATGGAAATAATGCAAGTACAAAGGAGAAAGAACTCTCTATAGCATTACTTAAGACATATAGCATGTTAGGATGCTATAGAACATTAACCCCCTATATTATTCTCTCTAATTTTCCCACTCCCAATTATTTTGATCTACAATGAAACAAAATACAATAACATAGTATGGAACCCCTTATCCTCCTAGTAGCCTGGTATTTAACATATCCCGATAGTCATCCAGGGTTAGGAAATTTACTTCCTCAACCCTCAATTAATGATCAAGTTTGGACCTTCTATAATTTTCTTATAAAATCCACTACATGGCTATCCCCACACATTTAGGTAATGGAGGTTTATGTGGCATCCACTTGCACCATGGTGATAAATATAATAGGTCAACTTGCGGGAGGCATAAATTTTACACACCAACTCTGATTGAGGCAATTATTGCAGCAATGGAAAGGTATCAGTGTGTAGAATATATAATATGGTTGAATGGTAAGTTTTGGACAGTAAAAGAGAGTTGTTTGATTCCTAAAAATGGATCCAAAATATTTTAGACTATTTTTTGGACCCAAATTTCCAAATTCGGATCAGTCGCTAAAATGGCTCTATAAGTTGATTCCTCAAACATTTTCTCCCATAAAGCATCAAGATATATGAAAAATAATATAATGATACAATATTGATCAAAGTGTGAAACTTTTGTGGTAATAAAACATACACACTTAACCTCCTCTCTATGAAATGAACTCATCCACATTTGACCACCAAAAACCTAGAATTATAATGTGGAAATAATGTCCAGACTAATATATCTTTTCACATATGTCAATTGGTTCTCTCTTGCAACATCAGGTGGTAGATCAGAGAGATGAGGCCAAACCACCCCCCTACTAGAAAACTTGGTGATGGAATAAGAATCATCCTCCATGGGATAATACCACTAATCAGTATCAACTTTGATTGTCCATTGACCATGATCCCAAGGAAGGATCAACTACTATAACAATAGAGAGTCCCCCCTGAGAGATTCACTATACTCATAAAACTTGAGGATTCCAACATCCATATAAAGGGAATGTGTTTCTAGTGTAATAGCGCGAACGAACAACTCCCTCTCCCACTCACGTACAAAGCTATACATTTCGACCCACTTCTGCTCCTCCTCTTGTGCTCATCATCTCCTTTTCACATGAAAATATTTTTACGAACATATATATAGATAAAATGAATTGAAATTATAAAACACACACACACAAATTAGAAATTAGAAAAGTAATCGGTGTTCCTAAAAGAGTCACTATGCAACATTATCGATGTTCTATATCAAACAAATAGCACTTCCAAGTGGTTTTTTTACTATCACACATTGGTGACCCACATTTATTGTCTCGCCGACATGTATTTTTAGCGGTGTGTCCCATAAGATGCACCACGCTGCTAAATTGTGAAATATTCAACCCAGTGTCATGCTCTTTACAACATTGATGCATTTTTTTTTATGTAGGGGCACCACAAGGTTAAATTTTTGTATTGAAAATTAACCAATGTGATGTGTTAATACTAATTCATTGGTACTATCCTGTAATTAGAGAACCACCAATTTGTTTAGAAGTGTGTTGTGTTGTACATAGAACTGACAATGAAGCATCCAAAAAGATGCCCCGATATGCCGAGTTGTTAAATATTTTCCTGGTGTGGTTGATTTAACAACATTGATGCATTTTATTAACATCAACGCACCGCTACACTAAATTTTGTGTCCTCTAACTTAGTAGTGCACTTGGTTAAATTGAATGCACTGGTGCTCCCATGTTCCTATAGCACTAGAATGTTGTTTAGAGGTGTGTTGTGTTGTATAGAGTATGGATAATGGGGCATCCAATAAGACACCTTGGTATGCCAAGTTGCTCAATATTTTCCTGATTCATTTCATTAAACCATAGCAGTGCATTTTGTTAATATCGATGCACCGCTACACAAAAACTTTTTGACTGTAAGCTCAGTGGTTCGCTTTGTAAAATAAAAAAAAATTAGTGTGCCATTGTTCCTAGAGTACTTGCATGTTGTTGAGTGTTTCATTGTATTCTATAACACACCGATGATGAGGCATCACTAAAGAGGCACCACTATTTTTATTTTTTTAAATTTATCATGGTGCTTTTCTTCGAACAACATCGGTGCATACTATTAGATTTTACACATTGATAGACCACATATATTGTTGCACCGACACGTATTTTAGTGGTATCTTCCATAAGAGGAACTTCATTGTTACATTGTATAATATTCCTCTTGATGTCATATTCTTTACAACAACGGTGCATTTGTTGGACCTAGGGGCACTACTAGGTTAATTTGTTTTATTGCAATATAAGTGGTGCAATGCATTAATATGAGCACACTAGTGGTATTGTGTTATTGGAGAATTGGGATTTTGTTTTGCGATGAATTGTTCTATATAGAGAATTGGCAACGGGGAATCTCATGAGACACCCTGCTATGCAAAGTTGTTCATTATTTTCCCTAGTATGATTATTTTAACAACACCGATGCATTTTGTTAACATGGACACACCACTACGCTAAATTTTATGGGATACAAACCTAGAAGTGCACTTGGTTAAATTGAAGGAACCATTTCTCCATTGATACTATAGATCTATCATGTTAGTTAGTGGTGCATTGCCTTTTGTAATGCATAGGTAACAAGGCGTCACAAAAGATGCACCATTATGTTTATTTTTTAAAATTAATCATGGTACTATTATTTGAACGACATTGGTTCATATTGTTAAAGTATAAGAACCTGTGGTGGTGTTTATATTTCATTTACGCACAATACAGACCTCTTCGGGGTGTGTCAAAGTGTTCAGGTGCATCGTGTACAATTGGAAAAAATGGAAAAAACAATCAAAATTCAAGCCAAATTCAAATTTGAATTGGATGAAAATAAAAATAGGAAGGTCATAAAAATTTTACCAGGACTGTTATGTCCAAAGGAGGCATGGTTCCACCATTGAGAGGAAATGAAAATTTATGGTAATTTCCAAAATTTGGAAATGTGTTGAATCTACCAGTGGATCTATTGATCTCACTATGGATCACTCCAAACAGGGTGTCCGTGGAAGGAGAGTGAGAATCAATGATTTATTGAGAGTTTGGAAACATAAGATGAAGTGTAATAATGAAAATTAGTTTGGTGATTTTTTTATTTACCCTACTGTGCTGCACTTGATGACAAGGATACACATCAAGTCATAATATTCTATGACACCAGGGTGATTTATTCAATGTTTTTTTATCATAATATAAGATGGTGCTTCTGAATAGTTAAGCATTAGGGTTTCATTTTTATATGCACACCAGGTCATATGTTCCTTATATGCACATTAGTAAAAAAAACCTCAGCAAAAACCTGCAGCTACCCGCCTCCCCTAAGAATGTCTACTATAAACAGAGAAAGCATAAATTTTTCAGGGAGGATCTGTAAAATATTTCGCTACAAGGTGTTCTCCTTATAGTGATATATGGTCCTTATTTGGAGCAAGTGGTATTTTTGGACAATGTATTTGTGAAAAGTTTCATGGAAAAGAAAAGGCTTATAGTGGGAGGGGATTTAAAATTTTCATTGGGTGTCTCTGAAATGTGGGGGGATATACATATGTAAATGTTATTTTAGATAATTGTATAAGTAAATTGGATGATTTGTGCTTGTATGATATAGAACCTATAAGGATAAATATGTGTGTTAGGGATGAAAGGATAGAAAATATATTATATCACTTCTTGGCGAGTGATGATATTGTGCTTGGTGTGTATCATTTAAAATAGTGGATTAGAAGTGGTGGTGAATCTAATCATCTACTAGTGTTTCTAGAGATTAGAAGAGAAGGTAATAAACCCCCCAGTCCCTTTAAGTTTAACTCAAGCTGGTTATAGGATGAGGAGTATGTAGAAATGGTTAAGAAGTCATGGGTTACTTTTGATGATACCTCTTGGGTGTCAAAAACACTGCAGTTTCTTAGGAACCTGAAGAAAATAAAGTAGGTGTCCATTGAGTGGGGTCATAGGAAAAATTTAAGGGATGAGAGGATACTCTCATCCATGGAAGAATATTTGGAGGATTTTTACACATCAAATTTGGAAAATTTCCCAGATCAATAATACAAATAGAAGGTAAATGAGGTTGTCTAGATGATGAAAAGTAGGGCATTATGGTTGGAGAAGGGGGACAAATAATATATTTTTTCCATAATTATCCAATCATTGCAAGAATGTGAATATTTTTTGGAAAATGCCTAATCCAAATAGTTCAATGGATAGTTCCTTTGAGGACATTGTTCATTTGGGGGTTGATCACTTTCAATAATTTTATAAAGAAGAACAAGAGGAGATTATAATCGTCCAAGTGGTTAGAATGTCCACCTATTTTCAATATTTTCAAATGATGTTGAGAACCAGATGTTGGTCATACATAATTTCCAAATGATAAGATCCCAGGGCCTAATGGGTGGTTGATTGAGTTTTTTATAGGTTTCTTTGATATAATGGAAGGAGATATCTTGAGATTTCTTAATGAATCTAGATCATTAGGTAGAATGTTAATAGATTTCAATTCTACCTTTATCTATTTGACTCCAAAGGTATATCACCTTGAGTATTTTGACCAATATAGATCAATATCCTTATGCAAATGTATTTATAAAATTATCAAAAAAGTGATTGATATGATAATCAAGAGAATTATATCAAATAATATTTCTATCAACATATTTAAACACTTAGGAGTTAGTTAAGGTCAATTTGGTCTAATGTTTCTTTAATGTGTTTCCTTAGGATGCATTAGTTTTCATTTGTATTTATGTAATCCAATGGTCACAATATGTTTTAGACACAGTTTTTTTACGATTCATATTCTCTTATATACTAATAGATATATGGATAAACACATGATTGTACCATTATCTTTATTTAAATAGAATAGAGGTTCATTTTCTAATGATCAATTGTGGGAAAATCGTATGTAAAATTATTTTCTTTTTTATTAATGTATTCCCTCAATTGGTTGAATTGGTTGGGGCCATGGAATGTTTCCCTCTTTGAGAATTTTAGCCATGTAATACACTAGTGTACTAATGTTTTATTTTTATTTTTTAGTGGTAACTTAAGGTGTTTGACTTGTGTGGAAATACCCTATTTGTTAAATATGGGATCATAACATGTATGAAGACATGATCTAGTTGTTGATTGAGATCATGAACTTGTGTCACTAGATGCATCAAAGGATTTATAGGTGTTGGCTAAACATTCTACCTTTTGTATTTTTTGGTTGGAATCCGACGATGTAAATATGGACAAAATCACTAATTTTTGTTGTATAAATTACATTTTTGAACACATAAGTGAATTTATCCTGCTAAAAAAATCTTGGGCACTCCGATTATACAAACTTAGCCACTCAAATATACAGATCCAAGCATTCTTCACCGGATTTCAGGAAAAATCAGACAGAAAAATTACCAGAAAAGAGTCAAAAGGTAGAACATTTAGACTACGTTGGATTTATATATTCTATGTTTGTTCTTTTATAGGCTAAGAGGGGTGTTCCATTACATCCAAAGCATTTCGTTTAGTTGGAAACACTTTTGTTTCATCTAAAAAGGTTTATATTTTCCCAAGATATGACCATTTTTGTCGAATCCAGAGCTATAAAGTTTCATTACATATATATATATATATGTTATGTTAATATTTCAATTTTTTGTTTTTATTTCAAATTTTCTACCCTTTCAGATATGTGTGTGCTATTGTCCATCTTCCTTGTGTGGTCTCAACAAACTAGAAGTAGAGTGGAAAGTATTTTATTTTTTTCATATGCTCTTTGCTTTATGTGATCTCAACAAATTATAAAGAAAGAGAAAAATTGCATTTTTTGAGTTGACTAACTGAGATCTATTCTCGATCTTTTAAAGTTTTAGATTTTTCTTTTTTAATTTCATCTACTTTTTTTTGTGCAACAATGTTGAAGTTTTTTGTAGGAAAAAACAAGGGTTTTTTGGGTAAGCACACACTTTGAGGAAAAGTGTTAAAAGAAAAGGGAAAAATCGACTCTCCTCCATAATATTTGTTATATATTTTTCATTAGATCACTTGGTTGAAAGTTACTTTATTAGGTAAGAGGTTTTGAGTCCAAGTTTTTCTTTTCATTAAGTTACATTTTGAAAAAATCATACAACTTTATGTCATCACATAATTGCACCGAGAGGCGCATTTCTACATCTCAGGTCGGAGGGATGTGTCCATCTGTCCCAAACAATATTAAATAAATGAACTAAATTTCTTATGTCATCTTTAAATTCAATGAAATTAAAAAAAAATCTTATGTTGGCTATAAAAAAAAATTGGAAGCGTCATGTCAAAGAGGTTTTCACCTCAAGGGATTTGATCCCTCTCGGTGCTTTGTAGAACCATAGTTATATGGGTCTAGATTAGTTTTATTTTAAGTTGCATTTCACTTATATTGTATAAGTGAATCATTGAAAGTAACTTTAATATTATTTTGTCATGTTAGTTTTTACCTGCAACTTTAATTTATAAAGTAACTTTATTGTAAAATTGATTCTCGCTTATCTTATAAAAGTGGGTCACTTCATGTAAAAGTAATTTATTTGTAAAATTGAGCTTCTAGGAAAATTTAGAGAAGGAAGCAGAGCTATTTTTTATCTGTAACCTCCCTATGCACCCATCATCATGTGGGCCAACCTATACCTAGCACATGGCACTTTGGTTACCTTTTTCCTTTTTTAAAAAGGGAATAACTTTGACATATTGAGTCTATTTTTAGTGCCGATTTTTTTTTAAATACCTATTTTTTTGAGATCTTTCCATCCGAATAGTCAATTTCTAATTTTGAATCCATATTAACCTCATATTTTAATATGGATAGTCCAAGTTACCTTTTTCTTACCAATTCAAACTAATTTGCAAAACAATCTTGTATGGAGGATGTACTATGGAGTAAAGGACTTCACTGGATTACATTGGGAAAATAAACTACCCCAACTAATGCCTCAAAGAAATCCAAATGGGATAATAAAAATGATGAAACACATGGTTTAATTAGAATGTCCATATCTAGTGTGTTAAGCCCTAATATTGGCTCATCACCCCTTAATTGGGGCATATTATATTAGTAATGTTATTTTATTTATGTCGGATTTAGGCCATTAGTTGTAATTATACCTCCCAGTCTCCTATATATACCAAGGAGACATTTTCATTTTGAATCATCTTGTACTTGAACATTTAAGTGGGGTAAAAG
>ML788103.1:336269-399236 GCA_009831015.1 Picea engelmannii
GTCCCTCAAGCAAGCCAAGAAGGATAATAAATTATCACCAAAGTATTATGGACCTTATAAGGTGTTGCAAAAGATTGGTACTATGGCATACAAATTGGAGCTGCCTGCATCTTCACGAGTACACCCAATTTTCCATGTTTCATTCTTAAAGATTTTTATAGGTGACAAGATCCCAGTTCAAACTATATTTCCAGAACTTGACGAGGAAATAAAAATCATATTGAGCCTGAAGCCATCACTGACACAAGAATTCGCCAGCTGAGGAATAGATCCATTTTAGAGTATCTCATTAAATGGAGGAAACTATCGATTGAAGATTCCACTTGGGAAGATGAGTCTTTTATACAGAAGCATCCAGAATTACTCAAGCATTGCGGAAAACACTTGTCTCAAGGGGAGGGGCATGTTAAGCCTTAATATTGGCTCATCACCCCTTAATTGGGGCATATTATATTAGTAATGTTATTTTATTTATGTCGGTTTAAGGCCATTAGTTGTAATTATACCTCCTAGTCTCCTATATATACCAAGGAGACATTTTCATTTTGAATCATCTTGTACTTGAACATTTAAGTGGGGTAAAAGGAGGTTTCCCCCTCGAAGAGGCTTATTATCTAAAATTATCTCTTTTTCAAGGCGTTGAGTACTTTTCCTGAGGTTTTTCTATGCTATATTGATGTTTGGTTCTTAACATAGTGATTTATGGTTTCACCTTCAAGGATTTGATAGACCAGGCGATGCTTGGGAAAAGATAGAAACCATATTTGGTAAACACAATGAGATTATAACCCCCTAGCTTGAAAACCAATTGATTTCTTTAAATCCCAGTGACTTTTCTTATATTAAGATTATATATATAATTTCAAAACACTCAGGATTTTACTTGAATACTGTAAAATAGAAAAGAAGGATGATCAATTGATATATGTTACTCTTCCTAAGCTTGGTAGTGCATATTCTATTTTTTTATTACTTTTCACTCAACTAGAGAATCTCTAGGGGATTATTACACACCACCCTCTCTTGAAGCTTTATGTGATTATTTGATTAGAGAGTAATCAAAGCTATTGCATCTTGTGATCCTAAAATCCTTAGATGTCAAATTACTCTTTAAACACACATCAACATCTAACCCAATTCATAAATTATGATCATCTTGACTATTTGTAAAAACACATGTGAATGCCTTTACTTATCCAAAACTTCATCAACTAATGATTAACTTGTGGAAAAATGGGGGATAACATAGCAAAGAAAAAGAAATAAGAAAAAATGAGTTGATAACAAAGTTCACCCATCGTGGGCCATGACTCCAGGTTCACTTCCAAATAGTGAGACTGCTCTATAATGTTCAAATGCCAAAATTACAATGAATGGATTACAATTTGAGGACACTCTTCAATTCTGCTGCTCCATCCCAAAAACAGAGGTCACCACTGAATTCATCTCAAAATTTTGAGAAGAATGAGTATAAAATCGACTATGTTCTGAACAGGTTCTCAAAGACCCTATTTCACACTAAACAAGAATATGGCTCTTATACAAGAAAAATTGTACTCATATTTTAGTACAAAATAATTTATCATAAAACTGACATCACCATCATACTCCTCTCGGAAAATTGAGTAAAATGAGTATAAACTTGCCTATAATTGGACATAGTTCCCAAGGAACCTCCTTGGCACAAACTTCAATACAATGGTAAAACTCTTGTACATGTCCAAATTCCCACCTCGAGATTCATGCCAGGCTCAAATACCTCCTTGGAATGCAAGAAAATTCCCCCTCATGATGGATGTGCGTGTGGATTTTATATAGGCTAGGTTGGGAGGTCGAACCCACCCGACTCCCTATAAGCTTGGGTTGTAAATTAAATACAAACTTTAATATATTATTTGGTGGGATTTAACCAATAGGGAATGTTGACATAACAATCAGGAACATGTGTTAAAACATTGGTATATATGGTTAGAGGTCACAGGGTTGAATCCATGTACCTCGCCTCCCTTTCTGGTATATTAAAATAACACACACACACACACATCCCCAATGAACTAACCAAGCTCCACAGTAGTAGGATTGGTTCGAACGGTTAGTCGAAGTTATTGATTTTCGACGAGGTTGGGGGTTCAAACCTTGTTGATCCCAAACAAATTTTATATGCCTTAGAAAATATTGGCCAATTATAGGATTCCACATGGCATCCTCTAGTTAGTACACTTGTTGTACAACCATCACCACATCAGCGCACAGTCAACCTATTTGTGTCAGTTGCCACCTGTCAATGCCACTTCATCATTGTACTACCTTCTGTCACCTACCATGTCACTATACGGCCTACCATGTGTCACCCTTTCAGTGGTGCCACGTGGACCATACAGATGATACATGAAAAAACATTCTCATACAATTGGGTGCCGAAAATTTTGGGTTGTTATATTCTTTGTAGTTAAATTCTAGTTGAGGTGGATTGAATGATGGTCGAAGTCAAGGTGGATCAACAGTAGTTCGAGAGTCGAGGTAGATCGAAAAAAATTCGAAGGTCGAGGTGGTAGACTGGGTAAATTTGAAATTGAAGGTCGAGGCGATTCAATGTGGTAAAGGCATCGACAAAAAATCGAAGAGGTGAACTGAATTGCAGACTGAATGAAGACCGAAGACTGAATGAAGGTCGACTGGTAATCTAAATTGCAGTTGGTTGTAATAGAATCCCGAGATTCATGGGATTTGTAGCCAATGATTTGCATGGATACGTAAATTTTTTGGGTGACAAGTATTTAGGGTTTTTCCTATTATAAAGCCTATAAAGAGGAATGTTGTAAGGTAGTAAAGGCTAATCAATGAATCGTAGTATAGCCAGTCTTTAGAGAAATATTTAGATGTAGGTTGTTGGTCACGAAAATCTAAGCCATATTGTCTATAGGGTTGTTCTTGCACATGCAAGAGGGTATGATACATATTGTGTCTTAGGTGTGGACTAAGGTTAGACATGTAACCTTTTATTCATATTGAATAATACAACAAGAGAGAAGATCACTCAAGGAATGTTGGTTTTCTCGGTTTGTGTTTCCAGGGTAAAATATTTGTGTACTTTGTGATTGCTTTGTCATTTGCGTTCTTGATCAAATTCTTCTTCTCTTATGCTAGGTTTAATGTGGAAGTGTATCTCATTTCCTAACAAGTGGTATCGAAGTTGTTTTATACCTTGACAAGTGTATTAGATCTTGATTTATCAATCTTCAATCTGAGAGCTAAACCCTAGGTACAATAAGAGTTGTAAGTCATAAATTGTGTTAAATATCATGGTAAAGAATGGAGAGCAGTTCAAGAATATAGATAGAAATATTCAATGGCCAGTATTTTGAGCTTTGGAAGCTTAAAATGGAAGATCTTCTTCTAGATCAAGAACAATGGACAACGGTTTGTCCAAGTACCTAGTCAATAGGAATGTCGATGAAAGAATGGGAGAAACTCAAAAGAAGAGCAAGAAGTATGATTCGTCTTTGTCTTACAGATTCAGTACTATTGAATGTATCAAGTGAAGATTCGTCCAAGAAACTATGGGACAAGATGGGAATAGTTGAAATCTCAAGTAAATAAGTTATTTATTAGAAATAAATTGTATCTTTTGAGAATGAGTGATGGCAGTTCGGTGACTGAGCCTTTAAATACGTTTGATACCATTTTAAGTGAGTTATCCTATGTGTATATTAAAATCACTAAGGAGTAGAAGTGTATTAGCCTATTATGTTTTTTTCCATACTCTTGGGATAGCTTAGTCGAGGCTATAGGGAGAAATAAAACCACACTAGCGCTATAAGACGTGGTTGATTCTCTTCTATCAGAATAAATGAGAAGAAAGAACATGGAAGGATCGACCAAATATGATTTACTGGTGAGAGTTCGAACGGTTGAAATACATAAAGGAAAATTCTTCGGTAGAAATTATAATTTGAAGGTATATCTAAATCCCCAGTTCAGTCGACAAGAGGATGTTGGAAATGCAGTAAAGCTATGAATTACAAAAATGATTCTAATTTGAGGGAAATGGAAGTCATTATGGAATTTGATGAGAAGTAGTTGACTGAGAGAAATGCAACCTCGGATAAAGGAGGTGATGTGTACCAGGCGTTGACTAGTACACAGTCGGATCAATGTTTTTAGTTGATCGACTCAGGAGAATCCTATCATATGAAACCACATAGAGAATGTTTCTGTGAGTATGAATGATATGATGGAGGTGATGTGTTCTTGGGGAACAAATAGACAACCAAAATTGTTGAACGAGCAAGATTTCAAATGATATTCTAGGATGCGAGGAAAATAACTCTTATAGGTGTGCTACACATCTCATATTTGGAAAGAAACTTGATATCTATTAGTAATATGAGTGAATTTGGAGTGCACACTCTATTTCAGAAGGATTCATGGAAGATGGTTAGAAGTGCAATGGTCTTAATGAAAGGAGTTCAGATTAGAACCCTATACAAATTGTTAGGGAATGTTGACTTGATTGGATGCAACATTATCATTTCTCCTAAATATGAATTGAATTCAACAGAACTTGACCCAACTTGGGCTAATTCGATACAAATAAACTCGACAAGACATGATAAAATCGACCCTACCATGCTATGGCACAAGAGGATGGGACACATTGGAGTAAAAGGACTTCGAGCCATGCACAAAAAAGGTATGATCGAAGGTTTTCCTTAATGTGGTTTACAAATTGACTTTTGTGAACATTTCATATATGGAAAACAATGTTGGGTGAGGTTCCCATATGGAGCGACAAGGGAAAATGGGATTCTAGAATTGGTGCATAGTGATGTGTTTGTCCCTGTTACAGTTCTTTCACTTGGTGGATCCCTATATTATGTATCCTTCGTATATGATTTTTCCAGGAATATATGGATATATTTCATAAGGAATAAATCAGAGGTTTTCGAGAAATTTAAAGAGTTTAAAGATCTTGTAGAAAATTAGACAGATAAGAATATTAAGGTGTTGAGAACTGAAAATGGTGGTGGATTATGTGGAAAATAATTTGATCAGTTCTGCAAGAAATGTGGTATAACACGTAAACATAACACACCATATATCCCATATCAAAATGGAGTTTCCAAGATAATGATAATAATGTTGATATATAAGGCAAGGAGCATTCTCAGTGGTGCTGGGCTCGCACAATAATTCTGGGCAGAAGCAGTGGAAACTGTAAGATATCTGGTGAATATGTCTCCTTCGTCGATGCTAGTCAACATGACTCAACATGAGTTATGGTCGGGTTAAAATCCTTTAGTTACACATCTCAAAGTATTTGGATGTTATTCATTTGTGCATGTTCACAAGGAAAAGAGGAGCATGTTGGAAAAGAAGGCAAACAAATTTATTTTCATTGGATATAAAGAATGAATGAAAGTATATAATCTCTGGGATCCCACATTAAGGAGAATAATGTACAGTCAAGATGTGGTATTCATAGAATTCAGAGGTAAGTATGAGCCTAAGGAAATTGTTCAGACCGAGAATAATCCTGAGACAATGCAGTTTGAATTGAGGAATGAAGAAGATGATTTAGATGAGTTGACTTAATCAAAGGAAGAGGCAGAACAATAGACTCTAGTGGTAAGGAGGTTAGAAAGAGTAAGAAAAATATTCTAAAGGTATAGTCCAGCTGAGTTTCATTCCATATTCATGTTAACTTCCATCGATGATGAGCCCAAGTCGGTCGGTGAGGCAGTCGACTTGACAGAGGGTAAAATCTAGAAGGAATCCATGGTATAAGAGGTGGAGTCCTTGCACAATAATGAGACATGGGATTTATTCAAATTACCTAGTGGAATAAATCACGTCAGTAGAAAATGGGTATTCAAGAAGAATATGAATGCCACAGGACAAGTCCAGAAGTTCAAAGCTCGACTGGTAGCGAAATTTTATTCCCAAGTCGAAGGAATCGACTTCAGTGATATTTTTCCCCTCTTGCAAAATTAACTTCCATTAGAGTACTAGTGTCTCTAATTGTAACATTTGATCTAGAAATAGAAAAAGTGGATGTAAATACAATGTTCCTACGTGGGTACCTAGAAGAAGAAATCTACATGAAATAGCCTGAAGGATTTGTAGTAAAGGGAAAGTAAGAGTTGGTGTGCAAACTGAAAAGATCCATTTATGTTCTAAGGAAATCACCAAGGATGGGGTACTAGAATTTCGACACATACATCCTTAGTTTGGTATTTTTGAGAAGCAAAGTTGATCACTATATATATTCCAAGGAAGAAGGTGAGTGTTTCATATATGTAGATGTGTATGTCGATGACATGTTGTTGATTGGAAACATCATGGATGCAATAAGGGAGGAGAAGAAGAAGTTATCCTCCAAGTTTGACATGAAGGATATCAGTGAAGATAACTACATTTTGGGAATGGAGGTTAAGAGAGATTGAGCCACTAGAAATATCTAGTTGAATCAAATGAAGTATATTGAAACAATTCTGAAACATTTCAACATGCAGGATTCCAAACCGGTGAAGGTGTCAATTCTTGTGGGAGAAAGGATAACTTTTGAACATTGTCTGAACACACATGAAGAAATAGAGGACATGACATGTGTTCCCTATGAAAGTGTTGTTGGTAGTCTAATGTATGCGATAGTTTGCACTCGACCAGACATTTCCCATGCAGTGGGAGTGTTAAGAAGGTACATGTTGACACCTGGAAAGGAGCATTGGACAACTATCAAGAGAGTATTCATGTATTTGTGTGGAAGGAAGGACTATGATATATCCTACCAAGGAATATCTAGAGGTGACAGTGGAAAATTAAATGTAAATGGATTTTTCAACATCGA
This sequence comes from Picea engelmannii, assembly GCA_009831015.1. Taxonomy (NCBI): domain Eukaryota; kingdom Viridiplantae; phylum Streptophyta; class Pinopsida; order Pinales; family Pinaceae; genus Picea; species Picea engelmannii. The sequence goes on from ML788103.1 coordinate 343,120, forward strand.
CTAAGCTAGAGATATGGATCGATGGAGGTTGACCAACGGATATGTATTCAATATGTTCGGTGGAGAAATAAGTTGGATGAGTAAGCAACAGGTGTGGACCAAGGTTAGACATGTAACCTTTTATTCATATTGAATAAGACAACAAGGGAGTAGAACACTCAAGGAATACTGGTTTTCCCAGTTTCGATTTCCGGGGTAAAATATTTTTGTACTTTTTCATTGATCTGTCATTTACATTCTTCATTAAATTCTTCTTCTCTTCTGCTAGGTTTAGAGTGGAAGTGTATCTCATTTCCTGACAGAAAATTCCAAAACTAAGTAACATGTGGAATCCTCTCATGCAGCCATGTCAGCATGTTGATGTCATTATGATGTCACCATGTACCTTGTCAGTTGTATGAATGACCATGTGGCATATTGTGGACCTGCCACATGGAAACCCCATTTTTCTATTTTTCCTTTGTTTTTCTGAAAATTTGAAAATCTATAACTTCCTCATATGATGTTTGTTTGAGGATATTTGTGTGTCATTGGAAATCTCTCATCGATATCTATACAATGGAATTATTTTCATTATTATTTGAGAAGGTTAAGCTTTGAAAGTTTCAGATCCTCTTGGATCACATCTCCCAACTAAAGAAATTTTGGACCTCTAAAAGTATGGTTTAATCAACAACTTAGTGACGATAAATCTTCCTCACTCTTTCACCTTGTTGAAATCCACTTCAATTGATATTTATCCTAGACCTAATCTTCATCTTCAATATCCATATTGGATCTCAATATTGGAAACTCCGTGTTGGATATTCATCTTGAACCTCCATATTGAATATCCATCTTGGACTTCCATATTCGATCGTTGTCTTGGATATCCATCTTGGAATCTCCATATTGGACCTCCATCTTGAATCTCCATCTTTGACTTCCATCTTGGATTTCCATATTGGATCTCCATCTTGGAATATCCATCTTAGATATTCATCTTGGACCTCCATCTTAAATTTTATCCCTACCTTGGAACTCCATCTTGAATCTGATCCCTTCCTTGGAACTCCATATTGAATCTCCATCTTGGATTTCCATCTTGGATTTCCATCTTGGATCACCATCTTGGATCTCCATCTCGAAATATCCTTCTTGGAACTCCATCTTGGATATTCATATTGATCATCCATCTTGAATCTCCATATCGAACCTCCATATTGGAACTAAATATTGGATATTCATTTTGGATACGGATTTGATCTCCATATTGGACTTGATCATTCTGATGTTGTTCATTCCATGAGCCATTGTGGCTTCACTGTTCTTGTACTGACTGATGTATATATTGGAGCCTCTGAAAGCATGTTTTTCCAAACAACTGTATTGTTTTAATTTCTTCTTTACAAGGCATTAAGAATACATCTTACATGAACTTGGAATTTACATAACATCTTTATGATGTACATAGAATAATGAATACATTTTACATGGAATTTAATAAACAACCATATATACTTATTTCACTCTTTTAATAAGTATTCTACCTCCTTACTTCATACGAAGAAGAGTATTTATTTACCAAATCTAGGAAGATATTGCATAACTACAATTCTCTTCCCACTCCCGATCTACATGAAAAATGTCTTCAATGTTCCATCCTTCTGTTCTTTCAACTTTGTACTTCAAAAAAAGAAAGATATTACTTAGGAAATTCAACCTATATGAATTCCATCAGTTGATGATAAGACAACATTGCAACAGTTGTCTTCAATGTTTTCAAATAAGGCTTAGGAATCCCTACAAGACCCATATCACTCTCAATATTCTCCAAAAGTGGCTAAGTAAATCGCTCTATTACAACAATCGAAAAATTGATTTGGAGGTGTTACATATGCAGGTTGACTTTGCTATTTTAAAATGTTTCATTTTAGTTTTCTTCACCATATTGGAATAGGGTCTTCTTGTTCTAATAGTATCGGAAGAAGTCTTTTAACTTTCTACCTCTGATTCTGACACTGACTCTAAATCCTAGAAATCACTAGATACAATTATAGGTCGTCCAAGCAACCTATATAATATACAAAACTTAGGTTCATTTAGAAATGAAGTGAGGGTACTGTCACCTTACTTGTCTAGTATCATCCATCCATACTGCTTGGATAACGAGCACCTAAATCATCATAAAAATAATTAAAACCGAAACAACATTGTTGACATAGTTAACCATTCCCTTAAATTCACAAACTATGTTATTCATTGTTGCAGCTACTAAACATACTCCACCGATTAGTAATAAGAAGAAAAAAAAACTGAATATACAGATGTGAAAGAGAATGAACCATCAAAATATTTTCCCTTCTTAACAAGAACAACATCAACTAAAGTATCTTCTTTACTCCCAACCGTAGGTTGTAAAAATGAATCCTGGATACTAGCATTAACTAGCATTTTCGCGTTCCCTATAGTGACAAGTGTCAAATTAGTCTTCATATGATGAGCTCTCATAATGAACTCAATCCCATGCTTGAAAAGATTGTACTTGTTTTGTTCCCTATATAAATGGCCTTCCTATCATACATGTATTCCCAAAACCATCCCATAAATGTCAAGTTGAACCATGTCTAACTCTACCTCATCAATGAAACTGGATGTGATCCCAAACTATAACTTGCATTACTTAGTTACCCGTAATTGAGAATTATCACAAATCCAACCCAAAGGATATGGTATTAGATGAGGCCTATTTTCCAATCCCAAATTCTTAATAACTTGCTCTAAAATAAGATTTACTTGTGATCCACTATCAACACGTGTATCAATATTAGTATGCTTTGAGATAACTTGTAAATGAAATAGTTATTTTTTTTCCTTACATTAGGGATTACATTATCCTTTGACAAAGAAGTATGTGAACTAGAACAAGCAACAAAAAATATACCTTCAACACCCATATATGTAACTTTAGAATCTGAACCAAAATCCTAAACTATAGTTGTGGCCTTCTGTTTACCCTTGGCCTTGAACTTCTTGCAATGAGAACAAGTAAGATTCTATTCTTATTTTTTAACTTCTTCAATTTTTAATGATGTTCTTTCTCCCTTGGCCTTCTTTTGATCCTCATACATTTCTTCCACAATGGCCTTCATTGTCATGAATGTGGAAAAGAATGCCTCTTCAGTACCGAAAGGATTTGTATTATAATATCCCCATCTTTTGTTGAATCCATTTCCTTCTTTTGAAATGCAATCCTTCAACCAATCTTAGGAATCTCAGGAATGTACTCTTCAAACGATCCTTAACCAAGCTTGATTTTGGACCTCGTAAGCATTCACTTGAAAATACACGTCAAACTAGCTTTGATACCAACTTCCTTCCAGTGATACCAAAGAGCTTTGATACCAACTTGATCTTAAAATACTTAGATGTCAAATTACTCTTTAAACAAACATCAACATATAACATGATTCATAAGTTATTATCATCTTAACTATTTGAAAAAACACATGTGAAATCCATTACTTATCAAAAAATTCATTAACTAATGATTAACTTGTGGAAAAATGAGAGATAACATAGAAAAAAATAAAAGAACTAAGAAAACAAGATTTGATAATAGTGTTCACCCATATTGGGATACATCTCTAGGTCCACTTCCAAACAATGACACCGCTCTATAATTCTCAAATGCCAAAATTACAATGAATACAATTTGAAGACACCCTTCAATTCTACTACTGTATCCCCCCCCAAAAAAGGTCACCACTGAATTCCTCTCGAAATTCTGAGAATAGTGAGTGTAAACTTGACTATGTTCTAAACAGGTGCCCAAAGACCCCCTTTTTCATGATAAACGAGAATATGGCTCTTATACAAGGCAAATTTTACTAATATTTGTGTACACATTACTTTATCACATAACTGACATCACCATCATACTCCTCTCGAAAAACTGAGAAAAATGAGTATAAATTGGCCCATATTTGGACATAGTGCCCAAGGACCCTCCCTAGGATGAACTTCGAGACAATGGTACAACTCATGTACTTGTCCAAATTCCCACCTTGGGATTCATTCCAGACTAACATACCTCCTTGGAATGCAAAATGATGTCCCTTCATGATGGTTGGGTGTTTGGATTTTATATAGGCTAGGTCGGGAGGTTGAACCCCACCTGAATCCCTATATGCTTGGATTGTAAATTAAATACAAACTTTAATGTATTATTTTGCGGGATTTAACCAATGGGGACTATTTGCGTAATGGTTGGGTGCATGTGTTAACACATTAGTATATACAAGTAGAGGTCAGGGGGTCGAACCCATGGACCTCACTCCATATCTATATATATATATATATATATATATATAGATATATATATATATATATATATATCCCCAATGAACTAACCAAGTGCCACAATAGCAGGATTGGCTTGAATGGTTAGTCGAAGTTGTCGGTTTCTGACAAGATCAAGGGTTCAAACCTTTCCAAGCCCAAACAAATTGTATACCCATTAGCCATTATTGGCCAATCGAAGGATACCACGTGGCATCCTCTGGTTGGTCCACTTGCTGTCCAGTGAGCACATAGTCAAATGCCACCTATCAATGTCGCGTCATCACTGTACTTCCACCTATCAATTTCCACATTGTTGTACGACCTTCCATGTGTCACCATTTCAGTGGTGCCACATGGACCGTACAGATGATACATTGAAAATTTTTACTGTTCCAACTAGGTGTCAAAAATGCCAAAAATGAGTGACACATGGCAGCGTCTCATGCTGCCACATCATCATGACATCACCTTGTACCCTGTCAATTGTATGGATGGACACATGGAATCCTATGGGCCTTCCATGTGGCAACCCCATTTTTCCGTTTTCCCCTATTTTTTCTGAAACTTTAAAAATCCATAACTTCCTCATATGACGTTCATTTGAGGTGAGTTACATGCCATTGGAAAGATCTCATTGAGCTCTACATAATGGATTCATTTTAATTAACATTTTAGAAGATTATTTTTTTTCGTTCTAGATCCTCATGGATCATCTTGGAGTGATGAACACTATAGGTACATGTCACAAATCATTAGTGGCCCAACAAATGGATAAAACAATCATCTAAAGAAGAAACATCCTCGCAACAAAAATAAAAAAAAAAGGGTCCCAAACCATCTCATCTAGCTCCCACTCCCAATGGTGACAAAGGAACAAAATAAAAAAGTAAGAAGAATGAGAGACATTGTAATTTTTGTGGGTGAGATGGTCATCTAGAGTTTAATTGTTTTAAAAAGATGGATTGACATTAAATGAAGCAATGGAGAAGCACAACATCAATCTTGAGTCTTTTTCTTCTAATTCTTCTTCTAACTCTTCTTCTCACGGACATGAACTTTTTCTTCTGTTTTTTCCTTCAATGCAACATCTACTACTTATTCTAGTGAGTGGCTTACTGATTTTGGAGCATCTTATCATATAGATAAGGATGAAGCCATTGTCTCTACTCTTAATGAATTTACCACCAAACAAATATTTGTTGGTGATGATAGATATCTTAGTGTTGTAGGGTCTAGAATAGTTTAGCCAGATAGTGATCATTTTATTGATGTATTGTGTGTTACAAGTCTCTCCTACAATATTCTACTAGTATATCAAATCACTCATTTAGGTGAAGGTAAAACAACAGAGTTTTCACCTCACTAAGTTGTAATCCAAGATTTTAAAAGATATTAAGAATGTCATAGCAACTATAATTGTTGATTATATTACCAGGTTGTATAGATTAGACAAATTTAAGTCATCATATTTTCCATCATATTTTATTACTCATAGAAATGACTTGAGAAAACTTTGGCATGACCTATTTGGTCATCTAAATTATCACTCCTTTCCACAACTATGTAATTAAAATATTGTGACCAATATTCCTCTCTCTTCTTATAGAGATGGTGTTTGTGTCAATTGTGTTCTTGAAAAACATCATTGGGATAGTTTGGACAAATGTGCCTTTTGGCATGCCTCAGACCCCATGCAGCTTGTTCATAGTGAATTGTTTCGTCCATGTCGTTCTCCTTATTTCTTTGCATTCAAGTAATTCTTAACTTTCATTGATGACTTCTCCAAACACACTTGGGTTTATTTATGAAATGTTAAGAGTGAATTTTTTGACATGTTTTTTTCCTACAAGGCCCTTATATAAAAACAATTTGGACATCAACTACAAAATTTAAACATCGATAACGGAAGCGGATATGTTAACAAAAAATTTACAACTTATTGTGTTTCATGGGCATTCAGATGCAACATAGTGTTTTGTATACACCATAGAAAAATGGTGTTGCTAAGAAAAACAATCACACAATAAAGGAAATGGAAAATTGTATGATCTAATCTAAGAGATTAAGTATTCATTTTTGGGTGAAGGCCATCAATTGTCCAAATTACATAGTCAATTGCACTCCCACAAAGGATTTAAAAAATATAATACCAAAATAATAATGGAGTAAAATTAAACTAGATGTAAGTCACTTGTATTTGTTTGGTATTGAAGCATGTTCTCACATTCTTGACAAGAAAAGGAAATCGTTATAGCCTAAAAGTGAGAAGTGGATTTTTGATGGATATTATGAATATGTAAAAGGTTATAGAATTCTTCAACCTAATTACAATGAAATTATTATTAGGAGAGATGTTAAGTTTGATGAAGAGTTTCCAACCTGCGAGCCTAATTTAGTGTTTGTTCCATATTTAGCCTACGATCTATCTTATGCGTATGTGTCATATTCTATTCCCAACATTTATGTTAATGATCCAACTCTAGTTTCTTCTTCAAATGATGATAATTAGGATGAAAATGTACCTTCATTTTCTCACCTTCCTCTAATTGGGTCCACTAAACATAAACCTTGATATGCACCACTACTTCCCAAATGGTTCTGTACAACTTGAGAAACAGTTGGTGATCTTACTAGAAATCCTACAGATCAACACTGAACATGTTCACAATTCCAACAACCCTCCTCTATTTTGGCTCAAGTTTTAGAAACTCGTGATCCAAAAACATTTGGAGAATATTCTATCCATCCATATTGGAACACATCAATGATTGAAGAATATAGTTCCTTAATGGTAAATGATACTTGGGACCCTTTTCCTCTTTCAAAAGGAACAAATTTTGTGAGATGTAAATAGTTGTCTAGAACTAAGTATGCATCAGATGGAAGTGTTGAAATGCATAAGCTATAATTAGTTTCCAAAGGATTTTCTCAAGTTGAAGGGATTGACTACAATGAAACAAGAGATTGACTATAATGAAACCTTTTCCCCCCATAGCTAAAATTAATTCCATCCACCTTATTATATCACTTGCCACCTTTATAAATAGGAGGTCCATCAAATGGATTTTAAATCCACCTTATTTCATGGGAATTTGCAAGAATAATTTTACATGGAAAAACTTCCTAGCTATGTTCAAAATTATTACATACTTTTTTATCACCTTAATAAATCTCTCTATGGACTTAAGCAAGCTCCTCATACTTTTATACTAAAATATACAACTTTTTTCTTGACACTAGATTTTCTAGATGTCATTTTGACCCAAATGTATATACCAATAAAGTAGGTAACCATCTCATAATACTATTTCTTTATCTTGATGACCTTATTATTACTACTAGTGACCCCAAAATTTTAAACCATGTGAAATCCATTCTTAAAATTAAATTTAAAATGACAGACTTAGGTAATCTACATTATTTTCTTAGCCTCCAAGTATTTCAAACCAAGGAAGGAATTTCCCTTTCCTAGTATAAGTATGCATGCGATCTTATTTTCTTCTTTCACATAGAAGATTGTAAACTAACCACATCTTCCTTCCAGTCCAGAGTCAAACTTTCTTCCACCTATACTACACCTGAAGTAGATGACATGTTGTACCATTAGTTAGTTGGTAGCCTTTTATATTTCACTCATACTCTCCAGATGTTTCCTTTGTTGTTGGTCTTGTTTCCCAGTATATGAAAACACCTCATGAGACCCATTGGAAAGTAGCAAAAAGGATTTTTTTTAGTTTTGGATACATTAGATTTCAGGGGGGGCTCCTTTGTTGGTTGGTTCCACTGATTCTAATTGGGATAGTGGCCCTGATGATTATAAGTCTACTACGGATTATGTTTTCAATATTGGTTCTAGGCCTATCACTTGGGCTTATAAGAAGAAAAAATATTGTTCTCGTTCTCTAGAAGAAGAAGGGTATTGAGTAGCAGTTAATACATGTCAATAATCCTTGTGGATTCAATAGATCCTTTAAGAGTTTGGATTCCAACAAAAACATATGACCACACTCTAGTATGACAATCAGAGTTCCATCAATATTGATAGAGATCATGTTATACATCAATGTAGTAAACACATTGAGCTACACATTCACTTCGTCAGAAAGATTATTCAAGATTGTGTTCTTGAAGTTATCTTTTTCCCTATAGATCATCAAGTTGCATACATTTTCATAAAGTCTCTCACAAACAAAAAAATTTCCAAACTTCAATCTATGTTAGGAGTTCAAGAAGTTATAATTAAGGGGGGATAGGCTCTACTAGCTCCTTCCTTCTCCTATTGTGTCACCTTTGTAAATATTTCAGTGATGTTCCAAGTAATTATTAAGGGGGTGTGTTAGGATATTTATACACTTGGGAGTTATTTAAGATCAACTTGGTCTAATGTGTCTTTAGGTAAAGTGTGTTTCCTTAGTATGTATTTTTAGTTATGTAATATGATGCTCATGATATGTTATAGACATAAAGCAATTTCACAATTCATATTTTCCTTGATACTAATAGTTATATTGATTTTTGGCTTAACACTCAATTGGTCTATGATCTCTATTTAAAGAGCATGAAGGGTTATTCCCTCATGATCGATTGTGAGAAACTCATATGTAAAAATATTTTATTTTACATTAATGTATTTCCTCAAGTGGTCATGTTGGTTGGGGCCATGGATTGTTTCCCTCTTTGAGGGTTTTAACCACATAATACACTAGTGTACTAATCTTTGATATGTTTTTTTGTTAAGATCAAAATTCTTAAAATGTCACAATAAACCAAAAGTACACACCATGTACAACAATGTGAACATGGAGAACAACTCCAATATAGATAAGAGAGATGAGTTACACAATAAATCCTTAAAGAATAGGAGAACCTCATCCAAATACCTAGTTACATTCATGCATCACAATTCACATCCCTCAATAATCAATACATGATATCTATATATACTTATTCACACCTACACATGAGTCCCCTTTACTATCAGGTTGGCCCTATTACATAGAAATTTACAAATTACATGTACATTTAACCCATATATTCCCCCCTTGGGGGCATATAATATACATTTAACCTTGTATATGACCCCGTTTGGGTCATATCATAGTACCCTACTTCACAAAATTTTGTCCTCAAGTATTTGTAGTTAAAGGATTTACATGTGATGAAACCAAGTAATATGATTTTCTTATGTTCTTTCTTTCTCCTTTCCATTGATGATGATCCATCCATCTGAAATCAATATTTTTTGGTCTTAATACTTGATGATTGGTTGTTGCACAATTTTATTTCATTTGATTCCATGTGTTGTTACTATAACTTCTCCAATTTGTAGTTGTAGTTGGTCTCTAATAATAGCTTGTTGATGCATTGTTCCATGAAAATTTATTGACCTTGTTTTGCCACTTGGGTGAGAAACAAAATGCACTTAATTACCTTGTTAAACCAGTAAGATAATACAAAAAGAATTAGTTTATTAGTGGATCAACCATAAAGAAAATAAGAAAATAAATAACAAGAAAAATACAACTAAATTAAGCATGCGTAGAACTAAAATGAAAACAAGAAAATGAAACAAGGAATATCTACCAATGGAAAGTGGTCTTTGAATTGATAACACGCAGGATAAAAATGGGAATTATGAGTCCCCTCTTCCTCCTTAGTATCTAATAATAGCTTGTTGATGCCTTGTTCCATGAACATTTATTGAGCTTGTTTTTCCACTTGGGTGAGAAAACAAATGCACTTAATTACCTTGTTATACAAGTAAGATAATACAAAATAGAGTTAGTTGATTAGTGGATGAACCATAACGAAAATAATAAAAGAAATAACAAGAAAAATACAACTAAATTAAGCATGCATAGAACTAAAATGAAAACATGAAAATGAAACAAGGAATATCTACCAATGGAAAGTGTTCTTTGAATTGATAATACCTAGAAGAAAAATGGGACTTATGAATCCCCTCTTCCTCCTTTGTCTCTAATAATAGCTTGTTTATGCCTTGTTCCATGAAAATTTATTAAGCTTGTTTTGCCACTTGGGTGAGAAAAAAAAATGCACTTAATTACCTTGTTAGACCAGTACGATAATACAAAAAAGAGTTAGTTGATTAGTGGATCAACCATAAAGATGAAATAACAAGAAAAATACAACTAAACTAAGCATGCATAGAACTAGAATGAAAACATGAAAATGAAACAAGTAATAGCTACCAATGGAAAGTGGTATTTGAATTGATAACACCTAGGAGAACAATGGGACTTATAAGTCCCCTCTTCCTCCTTGGGAGGGCCCTTGAGGTCCCCAAAATATATTAATTCCTTTTATAACAATGGAGTAACAATGGTGAAGAATTGGTTGCTAAAATTCTCAAGAGGTGAGAAGGATAGCCTTTGCTATGATCACTAGAATAGTTGTAGGAGAAATGAGGATTCTCTAAGAACAATCCAGCAACATAACAATACATCAAAATCTTACTTTGTTTGCATGCCTTGAGATTTTATTTATAGGATTCATGAAATCCATTAGATAAATAGTACATAGTGTGAATGGGGGTCCTTTTGGAGGTACCACCCATCCTTTCCATAACCCCAAGGCTATATTTTGGATCGATTTAAGTGCCTTATCATGGTACACCCCTAGATAGAAGTGGGTAAGGCCCGACCAAATGCATTAATGTGTCATTTCTACATCAACATGGGTTCCTATGAGAACAATCACACAACCTGTGAAAATTGCATGAACTCAGCTATGTTGGCTCATGCAGATGTGCACAGATAGGATTCAAGGGAACTATACAAAAATTCAAGAGGCTATTTGAATAGTTTTATGAATTGTTGAATGAATCATGTTATTGTTGAAAGCATGTTAATTAGTGTGTTGCACTGATACTTATTCAACCATTGTCGGTATTGTTGTGGAATATTTTTCTGTGATAATGGATTATGCTTGATGTGTGAGGTTAGGAGCATATGTATAGCTGAAATACATCATTGTTTCTTTTGTATGTGATGTCATTGTGTAGAAGAGGATAATACAATATGGAGGGAAATGTAAGGACAATCCATTGGAGGGAGAGGGGAACATTATTCGAACTAAGTGTTTTCCAAAAAGGATAAAATATATTTGTACAAACAAGGCGGGAATTCCCCTTGCTCATATCATGAAACCAAAATTGTATAATTGTTATTGAAAATTATTGATGAAGTGGATATCTCCAATGCCCTTGGGGGCGTTTATAACAATAGATGATAGTTCTGATGAGTGAACTACCTCTGAATCAAGGAATGGAAAACTATGTAATGTGTCAATAACTAGGAGGCTTTTATGGAATGTCATATTCAAAGATCTTTATATGCTAAGAAAAATGCAATGGTCACATAGTAAGACCCACCATAACATGAAATTGTGTTGAGGTCGAATGTTATGGGGGTCAACGAAATCAAAAAGAAATAAGGACTCTTTCTGTTCCATCTGAGACTTTTCATTGATGAGGTAATGAGATTCAAGATATTGTCTCCTTATTGGAAACTTGTGTTGATGTCAATAGGTAGAGAGACGTGACTTGAAGAAGAAAAAGGCTTATGGACATCAATTGATCATAATGGTGTCAGGAATTGTACTGGGGAGAAGGTGGATTAACTAGTAACATGGATGAAGTTCAAAATATATGGGACTCAAGAAATTCCCTTGGTTGGGGTTATATTGATGGATGGTAGCAACCATAAAACATGATATGGTGTCAAGGGGATGACCATATATTGGGTAAATTGTGTTGAATGGATGAGAATGCAAAGAGATGTAGGATAAGTCAAAAAACATAGGTTTGGGACAAAGATGTATGAAATACTTTGGATTTGGCTAGTGGAAGGATATTTTGTAGATATAGCTATGAAAGGTGGATGCCCCAACCAAGGGCGACATGGGTTGTTTTATTTCAGGTGAAAAACACCATCAACTGTGATGGAAAAAACTTATTGAACTTGTTGGAAATCAATGGGTTATTTATACAATTACTAAATGAATAAATAATAATTTGGGTTGATAATACATATATAGAAACAGGTTCCCCAATGAAGTATGACTTGGCTTGTTTGGGGTGAAATTAGTGGAATGTAATTGATGAAGGGTGCGAGACCCATGGGTGGGTTTATGTACCAAGTAGATGAATGGAGGATGATCTTGTAGATGGGAAATTGATGTTGGGTGATATGGAGGGCTAATGAAAATGTAAAGGTGTATTTAATGTAACTTGAAAAATGTAATTTAGGATTCTGAAATGGGAAGGTTAGCAATATGATGAGAAGACACATGAGGTTCATTCTCTAGAGTGAAAAATTAGAGGGACTCCCAATCCTAGGGGAAAGAATAGCATGAGTGTTGATTTTCCAAGAGAAAATATATGTGGGACAACTAATGGGGGTAGGAAGGCTATTGGTTGATAATACCTTGATGAAAATATAGGTAATGGTATAGTCAAGCTAGGTGTGGTGATCCTAAAGGTAGATGTTAGAGGGTGTGACTAGAAAATACAATTGTTCATGGAGGGCGTAATGACATGCCAGTTTTGAACATATACCTAAAGGTTTGTAGGGCGGATAGAATTGAGTAGGTTGTAAGTCTATTGGAAAAGTACCTACACACAAAAAAACAAGTACCCAACATGAAAAATATCTGATGATAAATAACATATGATAGTTATATGATAAAAGTGATAGTGGGCATGCGTACATGTGCTCGGGGCTAGGGGAAGGTGCCTTGGGGCATCATAATGATTGATAAAACAAATGATACCAATGTGTAGGTGAGAGTGTTAGGATTGTTTTGTTGTGAATGGTGAGGAAAATGGAGCTCTTGGGATCTTGTAGATGGGATTGGAAGTTTGGGCGAGGGGAATATATATATACATGAGGCCCACAATGCCACATGATTTGTACTTATGCAAGTTGAGTTCTATATTCCTATGTTTGTGCATTTTATATATTTTAGAGGGCATGGGGTAGTTGATTTGTCTCATGGGAGTCTAGGAGATATGAGTAAATTCTCAATACCTCATGTACATTTTAACCTTTTAGGTTTACGGGATGGGAGCCATATGGAGGGTCGTACATTCCTATTTATGATGGGGTAGGTAGACTGTGTAGGGGATTGAAATATACTTGCATGGTATTGCACTTGTATAATTCAGTCTCCCGTGCATTCTTCACAGGAGAAATTGCAATAGTTGCCTACAAGGTTGCGAGACTATTGGAATTTCTTCCACGCATCTTAGATTGGTTGTGTGATGGACAGTTGCGTAGGATTGCACAATTATTTTAGAAACGGTCACGCAAACCTATACAAATGTGTAACATATAGTTGTGAAAATAGTGCATGGTTGTATAAATGACAGTCTCACAGACCTGTGTGCTTGTGTATGGGACAATCACACAGTTGTGCATGACTTTTTGAGGCACAATTGTGTACATATATGATCATTATTTTTTTCATTTTATGAATGGCTAAGGATGACGCAACTCATTTTGTGTGGATGCATGTGATAATTGGTAATTATAGATGATGATTCATTGGTGACAGAGGGATTGAGAGTAGCTCCATAGTTATGTGGGAGATGATGCATCCATTCAACATAGTTTGTCCCACGTGGTCTTGTTGAAGTTATTTGATTGTTCCCCAGTGAGGTCACAAGAGGAGTTTCTATGGTTTTTTATTAGGATGTGTGTTATAGAGTATTTACCCTATGGACAAGTGAAATATCCCTTGGATTATTGACCCCTATGCTAAGACAGAAACACTACAAGTAAACACTAACATTCCTTTGAATTTAGTTTAATCAATAAAAAAGAGAGAGGGAGAAGAGGTGTGATGCATCTTGTTTCGAAGTTTTTCCTCGCTGCTTCCAATCTGAGATTGATCTCTAGACTCCCTGGTGCAACTTGATACCTTTAATTGGAAGAAAAGAGAAACAAATATCTCCTACTCTAGTGGATTAGGTAAATAAAATTCATCTACAAAGATTGAAGGAATAATAGAGAAGCACATTCAAGAATACACAAGCCTGAAATAAATAGGCCAAGTATATTCAAATGAGAACCCAAAGAGAATACTTAAAAACCATGGATGATTATGAAACCTCTCCAATATCTCCTCTTCCATCCCTTTCACAACTCTACCAATATCATAGGTTTGATACCTGAAAGTTTCCTTGAGATCAAAGGTTTGATATGCTCCAATCCTTCCTCCTTTCACCTTGGAAATCCCTCAATATATAGGCTTGAGAGGCACAAATAACATGATAAAATGAGTTATATGGTTGAGGATATGGATCCTTGAGGCTTGGATTAGATCCTCAGATGAGGCCCAAGCATGAGGGTTGAACACAACTAACCCCTTCTCAAAGAGTTGGCCCATAAATAAAGGTGGAGAAGATCACCCCTTTCTCTCAACAAGAATGGTGCTCCTCCCAAGTTAGAGATAGGGAACCACCCTAGAAATGGTGATCCCCTATGTAGAGGGGGCACCATGTGTGCACCTGAGTATGGAAAGGGGGGCACTACTCTTCATAAATGCTAAAAAAAGGGTCACATTTTCCAAGGAAAAAGTGTGTTTTGACCTAGAAATGATGGTTTTCCTACTCCCATATGACTTAGGGGTCATGAACAATACTTTTAATGGTTTCAAGGGGTGTAAACACCTAAAACAATGAATGAAACACTTGGGAAGGTGCATACGATAGTTACAATAGTGAATGCGACACTTACCAAGGTGCATATGTCACTTTGTGACACTTAGGGTGTGAAACATAAATGTGACATTTTGATGTGTAACAGATGCCCCCTAAAGTATGAGTTCATAAGAGAAACTGATGGCTAAATATTTTTACAAATTATTCAATGCAAGGGTGATGGAGTGGAAGAACTTGGTAGAAGCTGTAAACAATCATCAAACAATATTAATTTATGTTCCATTTCCAAGACAGACATACATATGCTCAGAATACGAGATGAATCAAAGTACGACTGTCGACCAATACACTGTGGATCCATGAAAATATTGACTAAGTATATGGCCACCTAAGATAAAATGTGGATCCATACCTCCATGACATGAACTAATCACAACCATGAAAATTACACACTTGAACTAAGAGATGACAAAACATAGCCATAGATCAATACAATGTGGATCTATGTGACAATATATATATATATATATATATATATATATATATATATATATATATATCATCATGCTCAAATGATCTCCATCACAGCCTGGGAAATGGATATAACAGAGTGAACTCCCAACCCAGGGTATTTTTCCTAATCTCGATGTGATAAGAATCATGTGAATAGATGATTTGATGTCGAACATGGTAGAAACCACTTGATTACCAGACATTGAGGTAAACCATTAACAAGTGGGAGGGAAATCACCAATGATTTCAATGAATCCCAGGGTACCCTAGTACATTCCAATGAATGTGAATAAATGAGATGAGGTCAAGCATTCATGGAATCATCCGATCAGAGCTCAATGATGTAAAGGGGGCCTTCCATTGAGGCATGCAGGTCCCAAGGTACTAACTAGCTTCTAAGTCTAATTCCTGGATAATGTGATAAAGTTGACAAGAACAAACTCGTTGAAGGAGGGGATTGATGTATCCCCCATCATCGACATGAAACTAAAACATGAAAGTAATTTAATATGGTGAATTGAATTAGTATGGAACAACACAGGAAATGGAAATTAGCAGTACTACAAATGAATGGTTTGAAGTGAAATCTCCCTTGAACATGATGAGGCATGACAACTGACTCGACAACATTGTCTCGATGAGTACCAAGAACATAATGTGACAAATAATAAGAGCACTCCTCTATTAGAAGAAAAATTATGGAGACACATGGAATTGGTACGACTAAGAGACAAGAAGATTACCCAACTGTAGGATGAGATGAAAATGTGTGTCATGTTCAAGGGAGACAATAATTGCCATAAAGGATATCCAAACTTGACCCACTTCCTTCATCTTTTTCCCCCATCCATATAGATGAGTACCTCTTTATTTTTTAATGAGCTTGATGAGGGTAAAAAATTCTTGGTATAGATTATCCTTCGAATGAGTCCCTTGACATATGCTTAATGAACCTAAGGAAGGAGGGGATCGGTCCCATATGGGTCCTGGAGATTGGACTCACTTCGATGCATATTTTTATGAGCCCAAAGAAGGTAAAATCAATGGTTTTTCATGTTTAGAGAGTTTGAAAAGAACTTAAATATGACTCAATGGATGATGTTTTCATAAATGTAGTCTCCCAAAAAAGTTTAAAACAATACAAGGGAGAACTCTTCTAATCATGCTTGATTAGCATGTTCCATTTTCGTAATTAGTCTCGTGAGGCCAAAAAAGATATAAAATATCACTTGAAAGATTCCCTTTAATGAATGTGAAAGGAAGCAATATCACTTATTAATATTTTCATGTTTAGGTAGTCTGAAGAGAGATTAAAGGAAACACCAAAGAGTTCCTTTTTTGTATAGATTTTATGAGTCCTAAAAAGAGATAAAAGTGTACTCAGTATCTTATTCTCCTATTTTAACAAGCACAAGAAAGAACAAAGACTAAGCTCAAACCAAAAAATGCTACTACATTACAAAGGAAATGAACCCCAAGCGATGATCACTCCTAGCAGTATATCTCTCTAGAGGTATTATTCCCCAAACTTGCATGATAGAAGCTAGCGGTTTCACTCTAGCATGGTGTCCAGAGGCTGGAGATATTCCCCCAAAATGTCATTTTCTCCAGCGACTATTATTATTTCCTTGTTTAGGCATCTAGTTACTAATAGGAACATTTTCACTAGGTGGAGGAAAAGAAGGTTCAAGTACTCAATCCGGAGTGAGACTTGATTCTATTGGAGGAGGGTATATTTCATTTTTAACGAGATTGATAGAGACAATGAACTATGCTCACTGAGACCAAGTTCTACCAAAGGATCATATAATTCTAAGGATTGTCTCACCTTAGTCGAAATCATGTTTAACGTGGCAACCTGTGCGGTGGGAGGAGCGGGAAAAGGAAAAAACCTCATGAGTGAGGAATCCTTAAGAAGACCTACACCTACACTCTCAAAACCATTATGTCCTAGAAAAGGGACATTATTTGCTAAGACATGGTTGAGATATTGAGTTGTATACTCAAGTTGGTCAGCAATGATGATATTTCATTGATGGGGAAATCACAAGATATGAAACGTCGAAGATGTGACGACAGTCATCACATAGAACCAACTATGACCAAGTAACAAATTATAATCCAGAGGTGTGTTGACCACTTCAATATCGACTGAAACAGTGTTACCCTTTAACATCACATCGAAATATTGCAAGATTCTGTGAGGTTGGAAACCATTTCCATAAACATCTTTCAAGGTGGTAGGGGATTGGGTTAGTGTAGGAGAACCAAGGGATATCTAAGAAGTCAAATACATGACACAAGTAGAGGCTCCCACATCCAAAAAAGTGTGATGGATGTTTTTTCCACTAACCAAAACTCTAATTTGGAACACTAAGTGGTGGGAGAACCTCTCCTTAAAATAATCCAAATTAAACGAAATCAAGTTCAAATCCTTGAGATCCATGGCTCCAATGGATGACAACAGTGTTTTATGTTGACTTGGAAAGTGTTGTAGAACTTCAAGGGCTGACATAGCACAAGGAGATTTCGCCAAATATTCAATGATGTTGTATTTTTTGGTAGCGTAAGTATTATAATTAAATGTCACTTTTCAAATAATGCTTTTGGGTGGGCGTAATGCTACGTCAGAAATCGGTTTCTTAATATGAAGAGTATTAGAAGATGGAGGTGGAATGGAACTGGAGGGTTGATCGACAACCTTCCATTTGGTATGATCACCTAGACACGTGTCATAGGTATTTTCACGAGTTGTGACATTAACCTTCTTAAACATGTATTCCTTAGAAGTTTTCATGGAAGCATCCCCATGGTGGGAATTACCTATGTTTCCCCCTTGTGGAAGGAAAGGATTTTGTGCAACCCGATTTTGTTGTTGAACTAGTTGGGAGGTACCCTTCATATATTTAGCGACAACCTTGCGATGAGGGAAATATTTAATGTAGTGATATTCCTCACAACTCATACAAGGATATTAAGGATTCCTTTCATTATCAACCGACTTAGCAATATCTTTCTCGTTAGAAGGTTTCTTGGATTTACCCTTGTTTTTCCTCTTACCTCCTAGTTGTTGAGATGAAGTAGATTGGATCGCATTCACCTCAGAGGTTTGAGAAGGATCATAATTAGTGTTGGATTTTGGAACAGAACTGGGTTCCAAAGCAGGTCTTTATGGATCATTCGATGGATGAGGAAAGTTAGGGATTAGGTGAAATCTAGATTGTCCTCCCATGTAAGGTGGTTTCCCAGGTTGTCCACCCATGTAAGGTGGTTGTTGTATTTTTCCACCCATGTACTGTGATGGAGGGGATGAACCTCCTACATACTGAAATTTCCATGATGGTCCCCTGTTGTGATGTGGTTGTACTGATGTACCTCCCATATAATGTGATGGAAGGAACTATTGCATCATAATTATTGGGTTGACAGATTGATAAGAATTAGTTCCTTGGAGAGGAATTCCTACCAGATTGGGTTGATCCCACAAAGGATTCACAAATCCTAGATATGGATGTCTAGTATACAAGCCAGTGATAGTAGGGATAGAAGGAATTGTAGGAGAAACTTTCCCTGAGGATTGTTGATGTTGCAACCATGTATATTTCCCCCCAGTAAAATGTTTCTCTGTAACTGAAGGTTTCCCCCTTGTTGAAGGTTGGACTCTGATTGAAGATTGACCTCCAATGTAGGGTATACTAATCTATGATGAATGAGATGGAGGCTGAGTATCTTGTGAAACTATGGTAGTATGAATGACTTGATTTTCGACCATTTGACCAATGGAATGACCAAGTAAATAACTTGGTCTGTTCATGTGTGGAAATAGTGAAGCAGGAATCTTACCTGACTCATGGGAGAAAGGAGATGAATACATAATTGGTTGAGTCGGCGTTACCTAGGTCAAAGACATTTCTGGTAAAGATGAAGCACCAGCAGTATCAACTATATGATTTGTTGAAAGAGATGAATTCCCAAGTCTTTAAGGAAATCTAAAAGGTGACAGGTTCACACCAAAAGATGGTGTAGTGGTGGAGTTGAGTGATAATCGATACGAAGAATAAGAATCAATGTATCTCATGTATGGTGGATCAATGAGTGGTTGTCCAATTGGACCAGTAAATGAACGATTCATGAAAGATGCAAATATTTCTATGAAGGTTGGGATCGGTTCTGCAACGTGATGGCCACTTCCATAAGCAATGCTCCTGGTTTTAGAAGTGTGATCTACGGTCACTAATTCGTAAGAAATATTATGTTGAGGTTCCTGAGTGTTAGGTTCCATACTGTGAAATATTCAATCCTAAACCCATATAAGAAGGTCAAAGAAACACACTCCTATGAAAATTATAAGCAATCAACCAAGCAAAAGTAGGCTCAAGGATATTTTGAAGATGGGATATCAAGACGTCAACAAAGAAGTGAGAAGCAGTTACCCCAAGATCCACGTAACAAACCTTCTCGGTGAAAGATACCCTCACTTTTGTGGGATCACCATCGAAGAGTACTAAGAGTGTGAGATGACATCTACCCCAAGTACCATGGGAATCCCCCCATAGTCACCTATATAGGTACTTAGGAAAGGCCACTAAGGTTACCAACTGACATTCAACCCTCATGTGGGTACAGTTGACAGTTAGGATCGAATGTATGGGAAGGATATCAAAGTCCGAAGATCCTCAAGGGTACTGAAGACAGGTGGACCTTTAGGAATTCATAGGACCCTGAACGGATTCAGAGTTCATGAATCACCGAGACCAAATTAAACCATTGGTTTCTCAATAAAAAAACCCCCAATATACGACCTCTCTATTACGATTGGTTAATATTTGGAGTTTTAATATCTTCTACTCTCTCTCATGTGACCTTTTTTTCATCCCCTATGTGAGAGGGGGTTATCATCTATGCTTATACAAAAGTTGGATTTATACACTCTTTAGTGTTCTACACTCTGTTTAGTAGTATTGGACAATTTACTCACTTCACCTAGTCCAAAGAACCTAATCGTGTGCTACTGTTGGTGTACTAAAACCAAAAAAATTCTAGTTGATTTTATTAGTGCGTGGTTGATTTTAATGGATTTTAACTAAAAGGGTTGATGTAGATGAAACTAATGATGTGAGAGAATCGACTCCAAATAGAATGAAAAAGAATGTAGTGGATTTCGTTCTTTTCAATGAATTCTATGTACGGGAAGGAGAAGATTTATATTATTCTTAACACAAGAAATCACTCAAAACAATGCAACTTTTAATTTTGGGATAAAGATGATGCCAAACTACAAAGAAAATATTTCCAAAAACTGAAGTTCTCATGCAAAAATAGTTCTTTTTCCAAACATAAACCAAAACACATTTCCTAATGAATGCAAAAGTTCTTCGTTTGATTATGTATGCAAGGAGATATGCAAACCTTTCACTTCTTAACTTTCAGATGAAAGAGATCTATGTTTGATACAGAAAAATACGAAGGAAAAAAGAAATCATACAAAGCACACTCAAAGTGATCAGAAATGAAAGACAACAAGTAGGAGACAACATGTTCAATAAATACCTCAAACATGCAAAATATAAAGAATACAAACACTCACGAAAATACTCAAACGATGAGCAACAAGAAACATACATGAAGCTAGTTTGTTGTATGAAAAATATTCCTAATCATATATAAAGGTGAGATGTTTCAATGAAGACAAGAAGGCTCAATACCAAGAAACCTTTACAAACCCTAGTTGATAAAAAATCTTAAATAGCCAAGTACTATGAAATATTTGTGAGATGAAGATCAGACAAACTCAAAGGCAACAAGAACAAAGGGATCATGTTAACCCTAGGGAATCACGACTAGGCAAAAATTTGCAAACTCAAGGGAGAAACATAAATGAGTGATAAATTTCAAATTATCAGGAAAAAAAAGTCAAAGACAGTCAAGGAGTCTCTGGGAAAATATCCTCTCAAGATCAAAATGAGAAAGAGCAAGCAGAAAGAAACCAAAAATCCAAAACAGGAGGAGTGGTGCTCATGCTCTCAAGAAAACAGGGTGCCTGTTAGGGGAATGGCACTCTGTAGGAGGCTCTGGGGGGGCGCCAGGAAGCTAATGGAACCCTTTGGTAGGATTTTGGGGAGTTCCAATAAGGTATATGGTGCCCTAGTTTGAATTGCAGGGGAGTTCCACCATTTTAAAAAGTTCATAAGCTTTCTAAAAAAGGATAAAAATGCATAAACATCAATCAATGACTTTGTGATCTCTTTGGTGAAGAGGAGAGAAGGGGAAATAGATTATAATAAAGAAATAAACAATATTTAAATTTAGGCAAAGGCTTCATACGATCCAAGGAAACACTAGTCAAAGTCATTCCCAATGGAGTCGCCAATTTATGTTACAGAGTATTTCCCCTACAAACAGGTGAAATATCCTTTGGATTATAGACCCCTATACCAAGACAAAAACACTACAAATGGACACTAACATTCCTTTGAATTCATTTTAACCAATCAGAAAGAGAGAGAGTGAAGGGGTGTGATGCATCTTGTTTCGAAGTTTGTCCTCACTACTTCCAATTTGAGCTTGATATCTGCATGGGAAAAGAAGAGAAACAAAGATCTCCTACTCTAGTGGATTAGGTAATGAAAATTCATCTACAAATATTGAAGGAAAAATATACAAGCACATGCAATAATACACAATCTTTAAGGAAACAGGCCAAGTATATTCAAATGAGAACCTAAAGAGAATACTTAAAAACTACGGATGATGGTGCAACCTCTCCAATATATCCTCATCCAGCCCTTTCACAACTCTACCAAGATCATAGGTTTGATACTTGAAATATTCCTTGAGATCAGACATTTGATATGCTCAATATATAGGCTTAAGAGGCACAACTACCATAATAAAAAGAGGTATATGGTTGAGGATATGGATCCTTGAGGCCTGGATTAAATTCTAGGATGCAGCCCAAGCATGAGGGTCGAACACAACTAACCCCATATCAAAGAGTTGGCCCATAGATAAAGGTGGAGGATATCCCCCCTTTCTCTCAACAAGAATGGTACTCCCCCCAAGTGAGAGATAGGGTGCCACCCTAGAAATGATGCTCCCCTATAGTGGTAGAGGGGGCACAATGTGTGCACCCACATTATGGAAAGGGAGGAGCCACTCTTCATAAATTCTCAAAAAAGGGTTGAATTTTCCAAGAAAAAAGTGTGTTTTGACCTAGAAATGATGGTTTTCCTCCTCCCATATGACTTAGGGGTCATGACCAACTATTTTAATGGTTTCAATGGGTGGCAACACCTCACAAAGTGAATGCAACACTTAGGAAGGTGCATATGACACTTGTGACAATGAATGCGACACTTACCAAGGCGCATACATCACTTTGCGAAATTTGTGACACTTAGGCTACAAAACACAAATGTGGCATTTTGATGTCTAACAATGTGGAGGCCTGAGCTATAGGCATTTGTGGTATGTGGACAAGAGGTCCATATTTCAGCTGACACAGATCTTTATTTTATGGTGGGGCTCCCCTTTAGGGGGATTGATATTGATTCACAGCCTCGCATCCTAACTAGATAGAGGATCGATGTGATGGAGATTCGACATTATGTGATTGATGAGCCACTAACCGGGGGTTCCATCAAACTGACCTCCATTGACTCCTTAAGGAAGAAAGTGTTATGTGTCTTAGTGGTACGAATCTTTAGGTCATTAAGGACTCGAAAAATTTCAAGTACTACTCATATGTGGTTGAGCAGATGTTTGCATGGGTTTGGGTGATGCATGAATGCATGGTGGCATAGTTGGAATGATGTATTGAAATGTAGTCGATACAATTTTCCTTCAAATCGATTCTTTGTATTTTTTTCTTCAAGAGGATGATATTGTTGCACCCTTGAGTGATATTGAATAATTTGTTGGTGTAGGAGCCATGACTACAGAGGTGGGCACACATATTGGCCTCTCATGGTGGTAGTGAGGCAAGCTACTATTTTACTGAGATGTTTGAGAAGATCTATAGACAAATGTCCCATATCATTTTAAAGTTTTTGTATGCGGGGATGGATTACTAGCAGGATATTGACATGTTCTTTCTTCCTAGGGAGGTATGGGATCACTGAGGTATGAGTCTTATATGTTGTTTGTGTTTTATAGATGTTGGATTGAGCGGACAGGAGGCCGAGTTTTTTCATGGTGGAAATCGATAGGTGAAGGGTGATGAGGGGAGGGAGAGGAGATGTCATCACTATGTTCATATGAGGGTACTTCCCACACATGGCCTAGGTGGAGAGGATGCAAAAAAATTGGTTTGTGAGATGGATGAGTTGCGAAAGAGATTTGAGAGAGTACTATAGGGGTTACCTAACGACTAGTGGCCCCATATCCAGGATGATGTGGTCCTGGAGTAGTGTGTAGAGGGGATACATGATTAATGGTCTCTAGTGTGGTGCATTGTTGTAGCTGGCATGATGGTGAAAGGGCGCATACCTCTAGGAGGGGTGCACCCAGTTGGTAGGGGAGGGGTGCCCCTAGCTAGTAGGGGACCATCATAAAACCCTCCAACAAGGGATTTTATAGAGTTACGAGCACCATAGGTGTCAGAGTGTGATGTATGGGTATGGCCCACTTTTTATACTATGTTTCTATAGGGGTATTGGTCCCCCATTTTCTACATTTTAATGTTAGTGTTTTGATACTTTAGGACCAACGATGGTGGCGTGTGTAGTGTATTTTTGTGAAACGTTTATGGCACTTGATGTATATATATGAGATGCATATTTTGATGATATTTCTAATTTTACATATGTGTTATGCGATGTGTGTGTTTGTTTCTTATTTGATGATGGATGAATTATGCTTAAAAATTAATGTGTATGTCAATGTGATAAATGCCAATCTATGACTTGACTAGCCATATGATCTGCAACTTGGTTTAGATTCCTATGAATGTGTGTGAATTAATGGATTCAAAATTATGAGATAGAAGTCTAACTTTTAGGTATTTGCAAAATAGGCATGGATCATGTACGTGATATACATTGTTCAGTTGCAGAACGATGAGATGGGAATCTAAGAGGTCGCTAAGGTGATGAATATGAAGGTGATTAGCTTCTACAAGGAGACATATTACAACAACATATTTAGCTTGGTTATTGGTAGTTGGGCCAAGGCATATACCATTGGAGTGGAGTAGTACATTTTTAGGGGTGTAAATGGCTCAGACTACCAAAGAAAGATTCTAAGTCCAACAACTAGTACCATCAACGTACATGATGTGGTAAAATAATGGATGATTCATCTTTCAAAACAAGGAAAAAGGATTAGGCTTTGTCTTTGGAAGGTTTTTGTAAAAAATACTAAAAATACTAACAAAATACAAGAAGAAACATAACGTAGAGTGGTTATGCTAAGGGTATAATTTCTTCAAGTATAACCCATTGAGTAGGTCTTTGAGGGTATCGCCTTCAGGGTGAGCCAGGATGTAGGTTCCCTTAGTAAGGCAATAGTGAATGATGAAATAGTGAACCATGGACTAAGGTGTCATGAGAAATGTCGTAGGCCAATAAGAGGTCCCCTTCTTTAAAGGAATGGAAGTTGACTTGGTCGTCAAAGACAACTTTTGACAATTTCTTGGCTACTTCATTTTTTTGTAGTGAGGAGCGTCGATCCTCATCAAAGGATTCTTGGGCAAGAAATCATTGCTCCATGGGAGTTGTACCTAGAATGATTTTGACTACGATTCATAATGTGGGTATCTTGCACTCGATGGGGAGTACAAATTGAAACATGTGAACTAGATGAAATGGTGTAAACCGTATGGTGGTTTTGACAATCATGTGATATGCCCATAAATGTAAGGTCTTTGTCCCCACAAAGCCTTATAAAACACAAGTTAAAAAAAATAGAGAGTAGATAAATGTTATTCTGTACAAATTAATCTTTAGCATTTAACCATAATTCATTCAACATAAATTAAATTTATTAACATCATGAAAATAAATCACATAACCATCACATAACACAATATAATCACCAAAATGCATACCTCTGTCTGGTGATGTCTTTGGGTGGAGATCCTCCCCCTGAATCCCTCGACGCTTTTGGATTACCCGTTCCAGATGGTGGAGGCTCCACTTCGATCCCTATTGGTTGATGCCCCTTTAAAGTCTCATTTATGGCCTCCAAAGAGCGCAGTATGAGAGCCAGTTCAGGCAATGGTGGTGGCGACGCTAGCGGTCCCTGCGATGATGCCACTCTGCCTCAATTTCCTTGATTCCTAACCATCCTTTATGATTTAAATTGCATCGACCAAAGTTGTCAGGGTGAGCTCAAGGATGTTTCACATTTGCACAACTTAAACTAGAAAAAAGGGTTAGGCATAAGTTTTTTTTTACTTGTCTGTAAACAGATGTTACTCTCTTTAGGGGAGTGGCTAGGTCAGGGTTAAGCGTCTAAGATTGATGTCTTCACCTAAGAAAACTATTGACCCTCTCCCTAGTACTTATGCTAGAACTGTACCATACTCACCATGGTGCATCGGATCCCTTATATGGTGCTTTCTATTATACCCCCATTCTACCCTGACTATTTCCCATAACCTGCATCAAACTCCCACTACTCTACAAGGACTTGTAACCTGTACATTAGAAAGTTACACTATTACATTCATTAATCAAGGGGATATATATATTTGATTAATAATAATAGGTTTCAAACCCATTATTAACATTAAAATTTTATAATGTTAATACGTTGTGCACAAAATGCTCCCTTGTGGGCTTGGTGCGTGGCTTTGACTGGTGAAATGGAATGGAAGGACTTGGCACGTGGATATGGTTGAGGGCATGGAACTTAGTGCTTGGTTAACTTGGATAATGGGAGGTTATACTTCGGGATAGTACTTTGTTACTATTGATAATTAATTTATTTACATGTGAATTTATTTTGTAAAAGTGATATGTGTGGCGCATTGGTGTTTGGTCATTTCTTAAGGCTTGGGCTTGGTGGGTGGCCATGGGTTCAAAACCCATGGACTCCAGACTTCTTTTTTATTTTTTATAACCTTATTATTATTATATAGTTATATATATATATATATATATATATTATAATTAACACATTTTTATAAAAATACCTTTACTCATTTTTATTGTTTATCCTTTTTTTTTAACAAATTTTTATATGATAAAAAAAAACATAATTTAAATGAAATTTTAAAAAGAATTAATTAGAATACAAAAAAATTATTAAATAAGAGAAATTAAAAAACAAATTTTCTTTTTATATTTGAAGTCGGGCATCGTGGGTGCATGAGGTCCACGTGCCCTCCTTCCCAGGGCTCTCATCCTCAAGCCTAAATTATTCTCGCCTTTATCTTCTCGAACCGTAGCCTCACTCAACCCTTTTCATTCTTGTTTTTTTTTCTTCAAACACTATGCAGAGGTGAAGGATGAGGTCGACGACCATGGCCATCCCTCTGCTCGGTCGACCCTGGTATCCACGAGTTCTAGGAATGGAGGGTGCGTTGATCACAATGGTGCATTCCCTCCACTCCTTTGTCATGGTTCAATGGCTCTGCAGCTGGACTTGATGCTTGATAGCATGAGTTGTGTGGTTGGGCCTAAGTGTTTTATGCTTGGTGCATTGGTTGTGTGTGTGTTTGTCGCTAGCGCTGGCGTTGGTTTGGTTCCTTTTTTTTTATTTACCTTCTCTTATTTTATCAAGGAACCCCTCATGGGATTCTCTCTACATGTCTTGCGTAACCTGAGTATTTCTTTATCAAATTCCTATTTTGTGGGGTTTTCAATAAACTTCAAGAAACTATTTGGGGTGGTGGTTATACTTTGGAAACTTGTAATCATCTTCCCTAGATCGTGGTCACACGTATTGTTGTCATGTGTTTTTATTTGCAAGTTGTCTTGTAAATTCCTTGAGAAATTAGGCACTATTTTGACCACAACATATTTTGACCATGCATAACTGGTAATTTTTCCTGAGCAATGTACCATGAAATGACTAGTATCATGTTGGTAACAAGATAAAGAGAAAATAATTCCATAATTTGGTCTTCAAGGTCTTATGTTGAATTGATTATGTGGTTTCCAAGTGCTTTTTTTTTTTTTTTCTTTATCAATATTTTTTTTTTGTGCAGTGTGTGGGCTCCTCTGTCGTGGCTTTGTGTTGTCTTGTTTGACGTGTGGCCTCTCCTATGCATTTTGAAAACACTTATTCCTTGTGGGCTCTTCCTTGTTGTCTTATTTGTTGATATTTGGTGCCTAGTGCGCAGGGCTTTGAGATGTTTTTTGTTGCGCGCCTTACGGTCGTATGATATTGCATGTTAAACAAGATTGGGGCCTGCAGATATTTATTTCTAAGAATCTATGCGTGTGAGCCGCCTCTTGCCATTCGATCTGAGTTTATGCTTTCGGTTGCAGAGGAGGGTTTTATCTTATTTTTGTTTTTACTATTCGTCTGTTTTCCATGACACGATGGGCCTCCTTTATCGAAGGGTGATAAATATTGATGGGTTTTCTTGGTTTCAGGTTTTGTATGCAAATTTTAGATGTGAGTAGTTGCAAGTTGTGGAGGATTCTGTTGGGGAGATTTTTCTTTTTTGTACAACACGCGGGCTGCCCCTTGGTCATGGTGCTTGGTCTTGGGCACTCATTTTTTGTTGTGTGTTGGCTTGTTGTCTTAGGCTCAGTGGTTGCTCAAGGGCGTTGGCTTGTTTGTTGTATTGCGTTGTGTGTTTGACGTTGGAACTGGCGTTGTTTTTTTTTTGTGCCGCTACGTAGCGCACCTCACCTTGCCCCCATGGGATCCTCCTCCGTGTGGCTTTGCACGTAGTTTGATGTATCATGGGCTTGGCACTGAGATTTATGTCGTGAGCCAAAGTCTTCCCACCTGTGGTCTCTTCATCCCTGTGGCCTGGTGCCTGGAGCTTGTGCTCACTGTCTGTGATCGACAGACGAAAATTGGGTCTCAGACCTAATAAATTTATTATTATTATTTTTTAAGATTTGGCCTCACATAGTGCATAAGAGATATGCCCCTCACGAGATCTCCTCAACTTAATGCTTGGTATTCATACTTGGAATTAGGGTTTCGTATGTAGATGATTGATTTGGAAAGTGGGCCTCGGCCCAATAATTTTATTATTATATTTTTTTTGGGGGTTCATTTAAATTATTATTTTTATTATTATTATTATTATTTTTTTAGGACGTGTAAATACATGTATGGTAAATACATTCATGGGAGTTAGGAAGGCTAGCTGGACACAATAGCTGAGGCAATGAAGCCAGGATATCCGATTGGGAGATGCTGCTCATTAAAGCAAGTAAGTTGTCTTTCTGGTAGTTATCAAATCCGGTATTCTATCCATAAGAACCAAACCTTATCCAAGGAGGGAGTTCATGCTAGTTGTGCACTTCCATGGCCCCTTATTGAATATTTTATTATATTCACTCAGTGTAATCCTCGTGACCTCAATGACTACCCTGGATGGATTTTTGCAGTAGATTGCTATTTGTTTTTTTAAAAACTAAATTTCTATTGGATTTTTGCAGCAAATTGTTGATTGCAGATGTTGGCTTGGTTTAAAGATTAGGCACTACACTTTGGATTTATTGGCTACTTTGTTTTGTCTCACAGGCCCATGACAATGGTATTATCTAGGTTATGCTTCATATGAGACCCTATAGGGATCTCGGATGATCACTTCTTGGTTTTATTTTGTTTTAACAGCTTTGTATAGACTTCTCGTCTCAGACACCATCATAAGGTGGATTTTGTAGTTTGGAGACTACGTTAGGAACTTGTTTTTTTTGTCAAGATTATCAAATTCATCCTTCAAGAAAAGAATATCAGATTAAATACATGATTATATGTATTATTCAAAATATGTAAATCTTCTTTATACTTGAAATAGAATTTAGGTTTTCGTTTTTGTGATATTGGCATGCATTGTTTTCAATGCATGTACAGTAGTGATAATATTAATAAGAGTCATTTGGAATAACAACAAAGACATGAATTATGACAACAATAAGGGCTATTCCATTCACATAACACTCGGATTAGAATTGAAATAAATCGAAAGACTTGAATTAATATTTGTTCTTAAACTTTACTTGGGTTCCTGAATTTTACTTGGGAAGGTCCATAGGCCCTAAGTGTTAGAAACCTTCTCTAATACCATGTGTAAGGTCTCTGTCCCCACAAAGCCTTATAAAACACAAGTTTAAAAAAATAGAGAGTAGATAAATGTTATTCTGTACAAATTAATCTTCAACATTTAACCATAATTCATTCAGCAGAAATTAAATTTATTAACATCATGAAAATAAATCACATAACCATCACATAACACAACATAATCACTAAAATACATACCTTTGTCATTTTCCTCGCTGCTGCTCTACCCAAACTCTGCCCAAAACTGAATCCTCCTCCCTGCCAGCTAGGAACAGAGCCTATCCGGCTCCCTAGCTCCAGGATTCTGTGAGGATTCCTGGCCCCCGAGCCCAAAACTCCCAGCAACCTGGTGCACCCCTATAATAGTCCACCCTAACTCCAAACCAGAACAATATCACAGACAACAAAATATAGTCCCTGCTCTCAAAATGCTCCCTTTCCCCAAAATTCCATGAGTCCCTCTACCGAATGCCTCTGCCCCCTCATATCCTCCTTCCCATTCACTGCCTCCTCCTTCATTTAATGCCACCCACCTTATCCCTCCATTTAATACCCTATCCCTCCATTTAATACCTTATCCCTCCATTCAATACCCCTTTCACTTCTTACGTAAAGTTTTCTAATAATAAATTAAAAGTTATTAAGCCTTTAATTCATTACCCCAAACATTAAATGTGTTAAGTAATCAATTAATTAATTAATCAAGATATATTAATCAATAAATAAATAATTAATTATTATTATTAATAATTAATCATTACTTAACTAATACACATTAGGACAGTTAATTATTTAATTAACTATACTTGATAAACCTTAAGCAACTATTTAGCTAGGGTTGTTACAATAAAGAAGAAAACAACATGTGATGCCAGTTGGTTTTATTCTTGTCCACTATTCGTTGTAACATGGTTTTTAGGAATTTTTTAATAGCTTCGACTTTCCCATTAGATTGTGGATAGTATGGGGAAGTGAACTCGTGAGTGAATCCTAACGTGGCAGATAACTCAACGAACATTTTTTTATTGAAATGATTACCATGGTTAGAAATAAGATGGAGGGGGACTCCGAAGTGAGTAATGACACGATTAAAGAAGAAGTGAGCCATAATTTCTACCATGTTGTTGAACATTGGCATGGCTTCAACCCATTTTTTGAAGTAGTCAATGATGACTACGATGTGCTTATGCCCATTGCTAGATGGGCGGTCAAAAGTCATGAAATAAATACCCATTTTCAAAAGAGGTCTTCCATGATGACTAGATGGAGGGGAGCGGGTGGTGCTCTGTATTTATGCACGCACATTTGACATTTTTCGCAGTGCTTGATAGCATGAATGTAGCCATGAAATAAGGTGGGCCAAAAGTAACCAACTCGAACCAATTTTTTTTCCAGTGGACATATCAGAGAGGTGACCTCCACATGCCCCACTATGGCAGTCATTTAGTAATTTTTATGCCTCCTCTATGGTGAGGCAGTGACGAAGTATAGTGTCTTTTCCCCTATGATAGAGGAAATGTCCTATGAGGAGATATTGAGGGGATTGATGGTGAATATGTCAGCGATCATCTTGGGAGTTATGAGAACAAAATTTCTACATCCAAAGGTACATGATATTGTCTTTGTTCCATGGTTCATTGGATGAGATAAAGAATAAGTGTTCATCTAGGAAGTTCTCATTGATGGGTGTGTTGTTTGAGTCTGATGAGAGATTTATGATCAGCTCTGGGAGAATGAGGGCCTTATTTATTTTGGTAGTGATGAACTCTAGATTGTATTATTAGAGAATTACGACCCAACGAGCAAATTTTCCATTGATTTGGTGTTGACTGAGAAAGTATTGCATGGGGTTGGAATATGCCACGACCTTGGTGGTACGCAGAAGGATGTAATAATGAAATTTTTGGACTGTGAGAACCAATTCCAAGGCCAACTTCTCCTAGTAATTATATTTTAAAGGTGGCCCAAAGAGGTTTTTACTGATATAGTAAATGACATGATCACGTTGGTCATCGCCTACTTGGACTAGAACTCTTGCAACTAACACCTCTAAGGTGGATAGAAACAAGATGTAATCCTTGTCAAATTATGGAGAACTAATCAAGGGTACTTTACTGAATGCATATTTTAGTGACTCAAAATAATCTTGGGCATGTTTATCCCAATGGAATGGGATATCATGTCATAGTAGGAATAAGAAGCCATGGGTGCAGATTGTGTAATTGAGAAAAAAACAATGTAGGAAATTGGCCTTGCCCTGTAGGATTTGTCGTTGACGCAAATTGTTGGGGGGAGGAATCTCGTTGATCACTTGGAATTTCAAGGGGTACACAATGATTACTTGTTGGGAAATGATGAAACCCAGTAGGTTCCCATCTATGATGAAAAAAAGGCACTTGAAGGGGTTTAATCGAATGTTTTATTGGCGGCATCTCTGAAATATAATCTGCAAGTCTTCCAATTATTGTGATCGATTCTTGGAACGAGTGGTGAGATCATCTAAGTAAGAAAGGAAGATATGGGAAGGATCATGGAATACATAAGTCATATCCCATTGCAATGTGGCACCAACATTCTTGGGCCCAAAGGGCATGACCTGGTAAGAAAAAGTACCCCATGGAGTAGTGAACATGGTTGTGTATTGATCCACATGTCAGATTTGTATTTGGTTGTAGCCAAAAAATCCAGCCATGAATGAAAGGACTTCATGTATGGCACAAGCATTGCTGACTTGATCTATGAATGGGGTTGGAAATGTTTCCTTGGGATAGGCTTGATTGAGGTCTCGAAAATCAGTGAAAACCCAAATTCCCTGTTTCTTGTTGACTAGGATAGGGTTTGATACCCAAGAAGTGTACACAATGGTGTAAATGAACCCTACATAATGAAAATTTTCTATCTCGGCTTTAATATCCATGGATTTGGAAGGGTGTAGTGTTTTTTTATTTTGGCGGACAAGGGCCACATCAGTCCATGTATCGATTCGATGTTCGACAATGGCTAGATCTAGGTCATGCATTTCTGTATAGGACTAGGCAAAGATATCTATGAATTTTTGAAAGAGATATTTGTAATATTGAACATCCTCAGGGGGGCATGTAGTGACAAGAGTGATCTCTTCTACGATTCCAGAATTGACAAAGATGTATATTTTAATTTTGGGAGAGATATTGGCCATATTCCCTTCATCAGAAGCATCGGGAGTGAGGATCGTTTTTTTAAACCAATCCACATGTCCTGTAGGGATGAAGTATTTGGGTTCAATTGCATAGACATGAGTATATGTGTGGGGTTGAAATGCTTCTTGTGATAAGAAAATTGATCAATGATGAATGGAATCCCAAGGAAAATCACGCATCGTCATGGCCTCTAAGATGTCATCATATTATTGAAATATGTATGAGAATAATGGATCCTCATAGGTATGAGTATGTATGGGTGTCATGGGGGCATCACTTATTTGATCTGGGTTGGTTATGGTGTGATTTTATATGGGAGGCATAGAATATGTAGAAGGGTGTTCATCATTTTCAGTCAGGTTGAGTGGACCGACTAGAGGAGGGGAAGGGACTTCACTAGATGAAATGCACCATATATCCATGCATCTGTGTGGATCATGTGTATTGGGGGGAGGAATAATATCATGGATAGGACTTATAGGTGAATTAGGTGGGTTCGACAAGAAGTATTTTGGTCGTCATGGTATATGTATGGCTGGTGGGGCCAAAGCTATGGATTCTTTCTTCAATGATAGGTAAATGGGGTTACTCTAAGAGGCTATTGTATTATGGTGCTGGGGAAGTGATGTGTGAAGGGTTGTTCAAATGTTTTGAAGAGAAGTCATGTGAAGACTCTGATATTCGATAATGAGTGGGCACATGTATGTAAAATGGTCCATTTGGTGGTACAATGCAAAGGGGAATATCATCCTTTCATTTAATGATGTGGAGATATAATGGATGTAAGTAATTTTAGTGTCAGTGGGGGATGCTTGAGAAGGCTTAGACAATGATGTTTGTTGCATTGCTGCAAAGGCTTCCTATAATTAAGGGAGATCTAGAAAATGATGAGTGTAATGGCTATATTTAGAGCATATGGAACATGTGAATTTGGTATGTAGAGCCTTCTTGTGTGATGAATAAGGTTTTGTGATAGTGTTTGTGGTCGTAGATAATCGGGTGGGAAGAAATGGTGTTGTCTTTGGAAGTTTAATTAGATTGCATAATTCAAGGAGTGTAGGGCATATATTGGTAGGGTGTCTGAATATTGTGTAAACTCCTCATTGTGGTTGGGCCCAGGGATAAGAAGTGGACCCATTCTTCTTCTTAGTTCCCCCATTCTTGGTATCATTGCATGAAATTGTGTGACAGGATGGAAGAGTTGGCTCTTGAACCATCGATTGTGTGGGAAAAACCTCTGGTTGATGTGGAAGGGATGGGACTAGTACCATAGATTGTGGCTCTAAATACCATATTGGGATATAAATCACCATGTTTGTCAAGGTGATGCTAGTGGTGACGTAATATGTTGTGACACATGGTGATGGGTAAAAGAATGGTATTTGGGTTATGGCCCGAGGGACCATTTTCCAAATAGGTATTTTCCCAGTCATTGGCGGGTTTTCTTGAATGGGTGGTGATGTAGACATGTATGAGGTAGGATGAGGTGTGTGTTCCTTAGTGGATTTTTCCTCATTGATCTCAACACCATTTGATGAGACTGCATAGACTTGAGCTGAATTTGTGCGAGGGAGGTGGGGTGAACTTCCCTGATAAGATCCCATAAATGATGGGTCTTGAAAGATTATTGGTCCGACATCAATGACTGGTGAGAGGTCGGATCTAGATCATATGAGAGGTAAGATGTTTTCTATGTTCCCCGAATTATTGGGTTCATAGTGCGTTAATTGGTCAATGGTGAAAATATTCCCACTCTAAGGGAAGAGCATGGTGCAGAATACGGAAGAGGAAACGACTTTCATGGTGTACATGTAGCTTCATCCAAAAAGGATGTTGTAGTCCAATTGGGCATCAATGACTTTGATATTGATGAGAATAATTTTTCCCCATAGTTCAAATGTAACATTTTGGTAGAGGCCTTTGGGTTGTGATGGAAATCCATCATACGCCTAAAAAGTATTGGTTGAAGGGATGAGTTCAGGTGACCCTGGTTGTTTCCATACAGTTTTGGAAATAATACATGTAGATTCATGTTCGTCTATGATGCATCGATGTATTGTTCAGTTTCAAATTTTGACCAAAATATGAAAAGAAACCAAAGAGGGGAGGTGTGGTTCAGCATTATCCAAATCAAAAGTGATCAAATGGGCATTTGACGGGTCAACTACCCCCAATTTTGAGAGCAAGGAATTTCGTTGTTAAGGACATGTTTGGAGAACCTCTAAAATAGACATGGAAGTTGGAGATTGAGCCAAATCACCAATTAGGATATAGTTGTGTGTTTCCCTAGCATGGGGGTTGTGTACATTCCTACACAGAGGTGCGCGAGGTACTCGAGTAGTAGGATATTTTCTAGGATAGGGTATTGTCAAAGGTTTTCCTACTGGTAATTTGGGTGAGTCCGGTGTGGTCAGATTTTAGTCTGGAGGCATATCGTACTGACAACTACAAGTTTGTAGTATAATTTCCTCTTTAGTGGTGAGGAGAATGTTGTGGTCCACAAAGTTTCAAGGTTGAGTGTGACCTGGGTTAGCATATTTCCGTATATATTGTGGGTTAGGGTAGCCTCTTGCTGAGTATTGATGATTCCTTGATGAGGAATTAGGTTTTGCAAGATTGTTGTTGTTTGGGGTTGCAAATAATTTTTTGGTATCTGCGGGGGAGGTTTCGGTGCATGGGCTCTTTGCGTGTTCATGGTTTCTTTCATCCATTTGTAATCAACAATCTGAGGGTAGTGGTGGGTATAATGTCCATACTCACCACATAGTGTGCAAAGGAAATTAGTTCAAAGGTTGTTGTTTCTCCCTTGACATGGTTGGGCATTATTATTTCCCCCTTGGAGATTTTGGTTACCATTGTTTTGGTTGCCCCCTACTGGGGGTTTTGTTGTTGGGGGTTTCCCCCATTTCCTTGGTTGTTTTTGTTCTATTTCTTACCTTTCTTTCTGTTATTGTTGGATTGATTAGGTGTATTTGTTGTATTCAAATGTTCAAAGGCTTGAACTTGTTGAATGAGAGAGGGTTGAACAAAGTTAACACATTTCTATTGTTATCCATGTGGTGAGGAAACGGGTCAAGAGGGTCCTAGGAAAGGGTAATATAGATTTTCTTGTTGAGGGGGTGTGTATTAATTATATGAGGAGGATGTGCCACTCCCACTATTATAGTTGTATGAAATGGTAGGTAGTGGACCTAGAAGTGGAGTTTGCATTGGGTTTGTTGGTGGTGCAGGTATGTGTCCTCCCATTGCGGGACCATGAAAGTTGGGGAGGTGTGGCGGAAGGATAATATGGGTTTTCCCCATATGGATGATGATATTAGTTGGCCCCAAACGTGGGTTAATATTGAGAATATGGGTTAAAATGACCCATGGACCCAATCAACCCATCTGTGACATGTGATGCTTCTGGTTTATCTTGACCAAAGGGTAGAGGGAGAGGAGCATATCGTAATATGGAGTAAATGTACCCCACTAGGAGTAAGTGAGGTCAAACCTTTGATCCTTTTTTATGGCTTCTTATTCAGTTTGAGGTAGAGTAGTGGCCATATATTTGGATTACTGAGAGGGGGGGTGAATCAATAATAAAACAATTTAATCATTTTTAACCATACAATGCAAGTGTTATATCAATGTAGAATTATCATCCAATAATTGCAGAGTAAATAAACAATGAACAAATGAGCAATCATACACATACACAGTACACCATTGTTTTTACATGGAAACCCAAAGTGGGAGAAAACCACAAAAAACAAAATGCTT
This sequence comes from Picea engelmannii, assembly GCA_009831015.1. NCBI lineage: Eukaryota > Viridiplantae > Streptophyta > Pinopsida > Pinales > Pinaceae > Picea > Picea engelmannii. The sequence goes on from ML788103.1 coordinate 379,777, forward strand.
ATACATCTTGAAGAATTACATTCATTGGAAGCACCAACTTCCTTTGTTTTCCAGCTACAACTAGAAGGAGGCTCCAACCACCTAGTTTCTCAGGCTACAACCTAAGGGAAACTCCAACTCCCCAATTCTATGGCTACAACTAGCAAGGGGCTACAACCCCTTATGTTCTCTGGCTACAACTCGAAGGTTGCTACAACCAACTATCCTTGCCCCATCCAACTGCCCTGAAATATAAATTCCAAATCTAGAAAACTTGTAACTGTCACTGAATCAACCATTGCCATTGTCAACCTGTACCAATAACATGTACCAATCAACCAGCACCAAACAACTTGTACCAATAACCTAGACCAACATGTACCATGCATCAACCATGCATCAACTGCACATCAACTATGACTCATCAATATGTACCAACATCATCAACTATACACCTCATGTATGTGCCAAATCATCAACTACTTGTCTCAACCATGTACCCAACATGTACCTCAACCATATACCAAAGACATAAACCAATATAACCATCAAAAGTTATCTAAAAATTCATCACTTTATCCATAAACCAAATACCATAAACCCTTACATCAAACCATGTGCCACAACCTCACTGTTATGTAGCCCCAAGCTAAACTAACAACTTCAGCAACACATCACAACTAAAAGACCAATACCCATATGCCAAATACCAATTGTATCCCTCAACAAATCTGATATATGCAGCAATATTGAACATCCAATACCATCTCAAGAGATAAACCCTATCTCACAAAACATACCTCAAACAATATGTGCCAAATGTCTCATAAATAGACCCCAACCATGTTCCTACTGCAATTTTTATGCTGTGACTTTTTTCTGTCGTGACTGTTCTGTGCTGATTTTTCTGCGACACTTTTTCTGCTGTACTTTTTCTGCCACGATTTTCCTACCACACTTTTTCTGCTATGATTTTTCTGCCGTGATGTTTTTGTCACACTTTTTCTGCTACATTTTTACTACCACACTTTTTCTTCTGTACTTCTTGTGACACACTTTTTTTGCCGCACTTTTTCTACCGTAGTTTTCCCACTGCACTTTTTCTTCCACACTTTTCCTACCACACTTTTCTCTATCAATAATACCTTCCCAAATAACCTTTCACAAAATAGATATTCAATGATATTCAATAGGTTCAAGTGTGATTAAATGAGAGAGTCTTACCTCTTATTTATACTTTCAAGTAGCATCCCACTTTCCTTATTTTAGGGAGTTCTCCATTAAATTTATTATTTAAATAATGTTTTTGCAAACACTTTGACTAGTTTGACTTTTTGGGGCTTCTAGATGACTCTTGAGGGTTCTCCAACTTCACATGTCCATAAATCTCTAATTGTGAGGAGTTATGTGACATTCCACATACCATCGGAAATGGCATGACATGTACTATCCATATAGAATAGTCTTACCTACAAATATATCAAAACTCATACCATTTCTTGTGTCCTTTTCACCAGTTGAATGAGAAAAAGAAGGGCACTTACAAGTCTAGTTGGGCCTGCTAGACAAGACATATGTTAGTGTATGAATTTAAACAATTCAATCACATGAAATAAACAAACAACTAAGCTAGAAACAACTAGATAAATGACTAAATAAATAAAACTAAAATGCATGAGGAAATTTGAACCAAAATCAATCAACCAAATGACCAATAATTATGCCACCAATGGATAACAATATTAGTTGGTAAACACCATAGATAAAGGAGGACTGATGGATCCCCTCTTCCTCCTTGGGAGGGCTCTTGAATCCCCTATTTGATACCTCTTCTTACAATGATAAACTAGAAAGAAACTGGTGAAGAAATCCAAGCCTATTCCCTAAAGAGGTGAAGTGAATAGCTTATTGAGATGTTGCTAGAATGCTCCAAGAAGAAAAGAGGTTTCTTGAGGGAGGATAGAGGTAGAGTAACAATACAATGAGATTCTTAAATTCTTAGTGCACCCATGGCCTCATTTTATAGCATGTCTTTGATGCAATATTCAACTGATTCTTAGTGTGGACAAGGGGCCCTTTAGGAAACCCTTAGGTCTTTGACCAACCCCCCATTCAGATTCAACTTTGATTTGAGGGTCAAATCAAGTTGGGAGCTGGTCCAGAAGAGGGTGAGGGGCCGAAAAGAACCAAAAATGCATTGTTCACAGGTGTGCATGTCTTTTATCATACACAATCGCACATATGGTGCATTGTGCGCTCTACGGGCTTCTTTGGCCCCCTCACTGTGTGTGCGCTTCCTTTAGTGTTTTAGTGCATGTCAATATTTTGACCAGTTGTATAGTTTTTTCCTCTTGGAAATGCTTTTTTGGTGTTGCAGGTGAACCAATAGTTGTTTGAATATGTTGTAGTCCTATAACCATTTGCATGCAATGTTGCGGATAAAATTTTAGTGATAATAGATGCCCCCTGAGGTGTGAGGTTAGGAGCATACGTATAGCCGAAATACATCAATGTTTCTTCTACTGAGAGTACCATTGTAAGGAAGAGTGTTGAGAGGAAATGTAAGAGCGATCCGTCGGAGGGAGAGGGGAAATTGTTGGACACAAACTTTGATCTAGGTAGAGAAATAAAAGTTGTATACAAACGAGATGGGCATGCCCCATGCTCGTGTCATGTAACTCAAAAATGTAAGACAATAACTAAATTTGTATGCTGATGTAGATAACAACAGCACCCTCCAAGGAAGTTTGATAATGGAAGATGACAATTATGATGGTCAACATACACTAAAAAGAAGCAAGGACACCTGGGAGGAGTGTCGATGATTCGTAGGCATTGAGGGCCTAACAATATTTAGAGTTCTTCAGCTAGTATCAAAAAAATTCAATAGTCCCATAGTAAGACCCACCGTAACATGAGATGTTGTTGAATTCAAATGTTATGGGGGTCAACAACAACATAGAGCAATGATGGTTCTCTCTATGTCGTCTGAGGCTCCTGATTGTAAAGGTAATGAGAGTCAAGATATTGTCTCCTTTTTGGAAACTGTGTTGATGTCGATAGAAAGGGAGATGCAACTCCAAGAAGCAAAAGGGCTTCATGAAATCCACTGGATAAGATCATGAACTGATAAGGAACATGAACGAAGGCAAGAGGTGGTGAGACTCAAGACTTCCCTTGGTTGGGGATATATGTGAAGGATGATGGGAAAAAACCTTGAAACTGTGTCTAGCATCAGGGGGACATCTAGACATGGGGTTAAAATGTGCCAGGGGCGTGACAAAGTAGAAAAACTTAGAGATCATGGGTACGTGTATGGTGGGATACTCAAGGTTTATGGATGATGTCAACATGAGTAGAGGATAGTGAATGTACTAACCAAGGGAGACATGGGTTTCTTTTCTAGAAAAATAAGGTAGTCAAGGGTGACAACAAAAAGATAATTAAATGATGGAAAACAAAGGCTTTTCACAATTATCAAATGAATAAAGAATAATTTTGGATGAGTGTACACATATAGAAAAGGGTGCCCCAGTGCAAGATGGCTTGGCCTGTGAGGGTGCAAGTTGCGTGGAGAACTGGTGGAGGGTGGGGGCCCCATGGGTGGGTTTCTGTATGAGGTAAATGAATGGAGGACAACGTGCAAATGGGAAAATTGGTTGTGGATGAAATGGAGGGTTAATGATACTTTGAAGGTGCAGTCAAAATAGAACCGTGCTAAGATAACCTAGGAGCCCATTAGGAAAGTTAGGAAAATGAGGAGGAGTATGTGGATGATTCTCGAGAATGTGTAAGACTATCAAGACTCCCATCCCTAGGGGTCAAAGCAACATGAGTGTCAAAGTGCCAAGGGGGAATATGAATTGGACAAATCATGTGGGGGAGAGTGCTATCGGGTGACAGTACCAAATTGTAGTGGAGGTGAAAGTACTACAGAGCCAAATGCAGGGATCCTAAAGGCGCATCTCGGAGGGTGTGACTCGGAGATGCGATTGATATTTATAGGGAATTATTACATGCCAGTGTCGATCATATACTTGAAGGGGATGCACTGGTTTGTGATGACCAAGTACCTGCACACATTAAAACCAAATACTCGACATAAGCAATACCTGAAGATAAAGAACATATAACAGTTATTTGATAATTTTGAACATGAGCATGTGTACTTGGACATGATTTGAGAAAAATGCTCCTCCGGGGCCGAGTGTGAATGGTGACCCAGTGAATGTGACTGTGTAGGAAGCGAAATCCTGATCCTGTGGCTGAAAACAGGTTGAAAATAGAGACTCGGAGCTCCTATAACTTAGTGTGGAAGTTTGGAAAAGGGGACAATATATAGTTGTGGGGCCCACAATGACACCTCATTTGTACCTACTACCGTAGTGAGTTGACGAGAGGATTTAGAGGAGATTTGGAGATTACGGGAGTTCAAGCCAACTGATCCAAGATTTTTGAGATCCAAGTTAGTGGGATCATCCTTTTGCATAGTAGATAGGTTCTATTTTTTGGGTAGGGTTGTACGGATGGTCGTACTAGGGGTTTTTGTAGGGGTAGTCCCACCAATGCACGAGATAAGGAAGGATAACCGTGCTGAGATGCGTGGGTATAATTCCCTCTCCTATGCATGGTGTGCAGCTATGGTGAATACATCCATGCATGGGGGGCACGTGGGTGGGAAAAAATAGGTGCACATTTGGTGCGCGCCTGTTCAAATTACATTTGTGCACTGTGCACAGTCGTTTCTCAGACAATTGTGCATCAATGCACAATTGTGTAGAGAACATGTGTGCATGAATGTGCACCTGTGTGTGTGACAAAAGAGCATTGATGCACATCTATTTCTTCAATATTTATGCATTGATGCACAACTGTGCAAAGAACAGTCATGCATATGTGTGCCCCTGTAGGGGGTGACAGTCACACACTTGAGGCAAAGTTGGGGGGTTGTGTTGAAAATTTATGTTATGTTGAATATTTTTGTTAATGAATGATGATTGTTGATCAAGTGTTGTTTGTGTGAGTGTAGGTGATCAGTTCAGCATGCCATTCTAATGGAGGGAGAGGGACTGGGAACACCTCAGGGAGGCGGTGAGAGAGGAGTCAGGCATTCAGAGACTCTTGGTAGCCTGTGGGCTGCTCAAGTTCTTCTACTTCCCAATGATACAATCGCAGCAGTAACTGCTTCAGTATCTAATTTCGATGTGGAGCATTGATATGCAATGCTTCATTATGCAGGGGCAATAATTGACATTCTCAGCTATGAAGGATGTCTATTTCTTGACGGAGCTTGATTTTTGAGGAATGGCCCTACCTGCTAATCCCTACTTGCCAAGGTTTGTACACTTGGTAGACTTGGCTCAGTGGTATTGTTCAGGGCCAAACATTATGTCGGGATTGATTTTCCACATCAAGGCGATGGATTCTCTCTTGTATTAGTTCATTTCAATGATGATTGTGAGGATCTACAGATCCTTAGCGACTTAGTGGATCAGTGGTGGTCAACTGAGGATTATGGAGAGAGTATTGGATGGATATTTTTTTCGCTTAGGGTTTGATGTTGCATGCCAAGATGATGGGGCAGATTAACTAGTGTCGGACCACCGAATCTGGTAATTTTTCCTTTGGATCTATCTTGGTGGCATGGTTTTTGGAGAGGGTTCCCATGTTGCACCCTAGAGTGTTGATGTCGGTGGCTAGGGCATGGGAGCCACAAATGATGCGGTGGTCATCGATTTTGGTACAGCATGGAGGTGGGGAGGGTGGTCATTTTTTACGGTCACATTCGCGCATGTGTGGCGCCACATGCCATAGATTATACTATAGTTCCCATATGGTAGGATGGACTTCCGGCATGACCCGGATATGGTGTTGCCTCCTAGGGAGGATTGGGACCAGAGATGTATGTTGGTGTACTTTATGTTTGGTGATTTTGAAAGTATAGCATATGTTTATGTATGGATGGATGATGATTCTATCGTTTGTTTGTGTTTTTGCAGATGTGGGGCCACGAGGCCAAGAGGGGGAGTTGGTTGGAGAGATGGCTTGTCAGGGGGCAGTGAGAACACCGGGAGTAGAGCCACGAGTGCGAGAGCCACGTCGGAGGGATGAGGATGGTGTGAGGCCAGTAGATGAGGCGATGGTCGCTAGGAGGCGTCGTTTTGATGATCCAGGTGTAGGGACATCACATGCACCTCAGGCAGAGGAAAACGGGGTTTTAGATGATTTTTGATGTCGGTTGGAGGTGGCATTGTAGGATGTGCCAGAGGGCATGTGGTCCCACATTCAGGATGAGAGAGTTTTGGAGCAGTGTGTGGGTATTCTGGTAGAATTATGGACCCTGATCCACAGAGAAGCTGTAGCGGGGGAAGATATGACTAGGGGAATACCCCCTGGACCTGTAGGGCCCCTAGGTCATGGGGCACCTCCTACAGATAGAGGACCTAGTGGTGGCGCTCTGGGGGAACCATGAGCATTTTGATGTATATTTTTGTATTTATATAGGTCTACGAGCCCATTTTGTATAGGGTAGTGTGACACCCATTTTGTACCTATAGGAGTGGGGGGGTTCACTTTCCTACAGGATATGTACATAGTGTACTATTTTGTAAACATTGATGACACATTGATTGATATATATATATATATATATATATATATATATATGGATATACATGTTTGGGATCTCCATGATGTTTACATGTGAAGATTTTTTTTATGTTTTTTATGATGTCGAATCTATATGTTGTGACAGACATTTGATGATTTATGTATGTATGATGATGTCTTGATGTGATAAATGCCAATATAGCACTAGGTTAGCCATGTTATCTTCTATTTGATTAAATTATTGTGGAATATGTTTAAATGTAATTGAATCAAAATTGCAATATAAGATTCTAACTTGTAGTCATTTGTGAAAGAGGCAAGGATCGCAGACATAGTATACATTGTTGAGTTGCAGGACGACAAGCTGGGAATCTAACAAGACGCTAAGGTCAAAAATGTGGCGGTGAGTAGCCTCGACGAGGAGGCCAATGACAGTTGTGTATTCTTCTTAGTTGTTGGTTTCCGAGCCAAACATACACCGCTAGAGTGGAGCAGTTCATGTGAGGGGGTGTAGAGGGCCCAAGCAACTGAAGCGAGATTTTGTGTCCAATGGCTAGCGTCATTAGCATAATCGATGTGGTAGGTCGATGGAGGATACATATGTCAATAACACGAATGGTGGATCATACACGAGGAGTAGAGGAGAAAAAAAAATACTAAAAACTTTACAAATGTGTACGAAGAAAAATCCTAGTGTAGGATGACTATGCTCAAGCGTAAAACTTCTTTAAGTACAACCCATTGACGTGCTCTTTGAGAGGGTAGCCTTCTGGAGAGGTCAAGATGTATGCACCTTTAGTGAGGTAGTGTTGGAATATGTAGGGTCCATGCCATAATGACTCAAATTTCCCATGTCCAAAAGTATCGTGAGCGATATCGTAGGCTAGGATGATATCTCCTTCATTGAATGACAGAAGGTTGACATGGATGTCAAAGGTGGATTTAAACCATTTTTTAGTTTCCTTGTAGTTCTGTAATGAAGACCAATGATCTTGTAATAGCTCGATGGTAGTGAGCAATGTGGGAATTTCTCACTCGATGGGGAGGATGTCTTCAATACCATGGACGAGATGAAATGGTGTAAAACCAGTGGCAGTTTTGACTGTCGTGCAATAAGCCCATAATGTTGAAAACAACATATGATGCTAGTTGGTATTATGTTTGTTGACCATGTGTTGCAACATGGTTTTGAGGACTTTTTTAACAACCTCGACCTGTCTGTTGGACTGAAGGTAGTATGGGGAGGCAAATTCATGGGAGAATCCTAAGTTTGAGGAGCGTTCAATGGAGATCTCATTCTCAAAGTGTTTACCATGATCAGAGACTAACTAAAGTGGAACTCTGAAATGGGTAATGACGTGGTTAAAGAAAAAACATGTTGTTGTGTCAGCAGTATTATTGAAGGTAGGAATGGCTTTAGCCCATTTAGTAAAGTAATCTACCGCCACGATGATGTACTTGTATCCATTTCTAGATGGAGGATTGCAAGTCATGAAGTCTATACCCTAGTTGTAGAAGGGGTCGACAGTGATGAATGGATGTAGAAGAGAAGGTGACGCTCATGCTTTGTTTTCATAAAGACGGAATTTGGCACATCGCTTTACCGTGTGGATGCAGTCATGAAATAACGTGGGCCAGAGGTATCTGACTCGAATGATTTTTTGGGTGGTGGACATACCTGAGAGGTGGCCACCACAGGGACCACTATGGAAATCAGTCAAGACTCTGTTTTCTTCGTCGATGGTCAAACATTGACAGAGTATGGTGTCAACCCCACATCGATACAAAATGTCACCAATGAGGAGGTCTTGAGGGGCCTGATGGAGAATGCGTTGACGATCGTCTTGAGAGAGATGAGACTCAAAATTATGTGTCTGAAGGTAGACAATGAGGTCACCATACCAAGGGTCATCCAAGGGGATGTAGAAGAGGTATTTGTTGGGAAAATACGTATTGACGGGTGAAATTGTAGTGTCTAAGGGAAACATCATGATGAGTTCAGAGAGAACAAATGATTTCTTTGTTTTGGGAGTTGAAAACTTGAGGTCGTATTCCTGAAGGATCACAATCCATCGTCCAAATTTTTGATTAATTTGTAGAGGACTAAGAAATTATTGCATGGGGTCAGAATCTACCACGACTTTGGTAGTGTGAAGCAAGATATAATGACGCAGTTTCTGGACTGTGAGGAAAACTACGAGGGAGAGTTTCTCCTCATGATTGTAATTAAGGGGTGGTCCTAAAATATTTTTACTGATGTAGTAAATAACATGTTCATGGCCATCATATCCTAATTGGACGAGAACTCCTACTACTGAAACGACTGAGGCCACCAAGTAGAGGATGTAATCATGATCAAAGTCGGGAGGACTAATCAAAGGGGCATTGGATAGTGCCTCTTTTAAATCAACAAAACCGGTTTGGGCATGTTTGTCCCATCGAAATAGGATATCATGATGCAGTAAGTGAAGGAAACCATGTGCGTGAGTGGCATAATCTAGGACAAAGAGTCTTAAAAAGTTGGCTTTGCCTTGTAGGCTCTACAGTTGGTGCAAATTCCTAGGTGGTGGAATTTCTGGGATGGCTTGGATCTTCAAGGGGTCCACGATGATTCCGTGTTGGGAGACGATGAACCCAAGAAGGCTTCCGGTGGTGACACAAAATACACATTTGAGGGGGTTCAAACAAATATTGTATTGTCGACATCATTGAAAAAATGACCAGCAATTTATCAAGATGTTGTTTTCATTTCTTGGATCGAGTAGTGTGGTCGTCCAAGTAAGAGAGAATAATGCAAGCGAGATCATGGAAAACGTAAGTAATGGCCCATTGGAATGTCGGACCTACATTTTTTATTCCAAAAGGCATGACATGATATAGGAAAGTACCCCATGGGGTGGTAAATGTGGTTTAATATTGATTTGTTGGATGGATTTGAATTTGGTTGTAGCCGGAGAATCTATCCATGAAAGAAAAGGCCTCGTGGCCAGCACAATCATCGATAATTTGGTCGATGAAAGGGGTTAGGATGTTGTCTTTGGGACAAACATGATAGAGATCATGGAATTCGGTGCAGATGTGAATAGTTCCCATTTTTTGTTAACAAGGACAGGGTTGGAAACCCATGAGGTATACGTGATGGGGTGTATGAACCCGACAACGTGTAACTTGTCAATTTCGGCTTTGATAGCCATAGCTTTGGATGGGTGAAGTGGGAATTTATTTTGATGTAATGGCTCAGCATCGGGCCATGTGCCGATGCGATGTTCGACAATATAAGGATCAAGGTTGGGCATCTCTGTTTATGACCAGGAAAAAATATCCTGGTATTCCTAAAAGAGAGCTTTGTAAGCAGTGCCAATGGTGATTTCCTCTACGATTCTTGGTTTCATGGAAATGTCGATTTTAAAGTGGGGGAAATATTGGCCATGTTTCCTTCTTCAAAAGAATTCAGAGAAGGGATAGGGTTATTGAACCAATCTATATGCCCGAATGGGATAAAATCATTGGTTTCGATTGCACATATGGATGCTTGGCTAGGAATTTCAAAGGATTCCTATGAGAGGAAGAGTGCTCGGTGATGGAGAAAATTCCATGGGAAATAGGGGGTAGTTAGTTCTTATAGGATATCTTCATTACAGTGAAAAATGTTATAATATAGGGGATCCGAGGAAGTGATATTGGTGAGTGTCACAGTGTGATTGTATTTAGGTGGTGAAGACATAGAGGGGGTATCGCAACTATGGTGCGATGATGCGCTTGACATAAACCAAATGTCTAGACACCATGGTTTTGCGCTTGACGTAAAATGTGGTTGGGGGTAATGTTTCCTTGGGGAAATGAACTAGGAAATTGGGAGGATTTGGGGGAAAATCCTCAGACAGTCTATCCATGAACCATGGAGGGGTGGGAAGTGACTCTAGTTCAAGGGAGGGGATGTGAACAATATTGGGAGAAGGAATAGGGTAAATCACCTACATCACAGGAAGTGAGGTGGCAGGTTGATTTTGAATAAGGGTCATTTGACAATGCCTATATTCCATGATCAAAGGACACTGATATGTGAAATGATCAAGTGAGTCACAAAGAGAGGAAGGGAACCTCATCCATTTGTTGACTGAGTTCGTGACATAATGTATGTCGGTGACGTGGTGATACAGGTGGATCCAAAACCACTCGAAAATACTCAAATGCAAAAAAGGAGGATCTAGGAATGACCCAGAAATCTTAGAAAGGTCCCTAGGCTCAGAAAATGCTCAAAAATAAAATTTCTCATAATTGGATGAAATCAATGCCATTGTGTCCATCTCGTTCTCCTGATTTCGGCCATATATTTACTTTCTCAAACAGAGCTCATATAAAGAAGTTATGACACTCTGACGTTTTTTTAAAACAACGATAAAAAGTCAAATAGACAGCAGGTCGTACTAATGATGTCAGCATGATGTGTCACCTTCTAGAAGCCAACAGTTTGGCAGATCCAGCCAAATCTAGAGGAGGTTCGCTAAGTTTGGCGAACTAGTTACCAGTCCTGCTTATTTAACCAGGCATGCAAAATGAGGTAGAGGGGGAGTTGGCAAACGCTGCATTGGAATCCATGCCAGGAGATGTCCCAAGCGACCTGCTTAGAAATAGGTCGAATTTATACTCAAAAGTTGCATAATTTAGAGGGGATTCCAAATATGCTCTATGTTTTGTCATCAGAGTAGCCAAACAGAAAAGTGCCTCCAGAGCCCATTTAAGCGAGCCAAGCATACTCGAGTTTACAGTCAAAAGTTGCAAAATGACTTTTTCCAGCCACCCATGATATCTGTTTCTGCCCAGAATTGCAGATCTGAAAGTTGGTTTTTGAGAGCTCTTATGTAAGCCTTTTCTTTTTAATTTTAAAGCATTTGAGATTAATTAAAGAGCGGTCGCACTGTTGGAGTGGACCCGGAGATGTAGCCAGGAAGTCTGGTGAACTCTGTTACCAATTCTTGTTCATAGATGGTTTTCTTACATGTTTATGTGTTCATATGCTTCATGGATATTCTTTAATTTTGAATTACAAAGATGGTTAATAGTTAAAAATTCACATGCAAATAATGGTTAAAATATCTTGAATTTTAGATCAAGTTAAATTTCAGATCAAGTTGGTATCAGAGCGAGGTTAACCATTTCTTTGTGATTTGATGTTAACAAGATCCAAGCTTCAGCGTGGTGAAGGAGAACTTTAAAAGTTCGATCCAGAGATTGGATCAAGAAGAAGAAGGATGTCTTCACCAAAAGGAGAAGAATCAGTTTCTTCTATCCCTTCTGAAGGGGAATTTCTGAAAGCTTTCATGAGAATGCAAACGATGATAGAGGAGCTCTATCATGATCGAAATAAAGGTGGACCATCTCATACAGAAGATAAAAAAGAAGGAGGTGGTGAGGAACCCCCTAAAACCCCACCAACTTCTCCATATTTTTTTGATGGATCTATTCCTTCTCCATTTGAAAAGAAAAAAACAAAAGTTGATCTTAATATGCCTCATTTAAAGCTTGATATTAAGTTTTAATTACCTATGTATAATGGGGAACTTAATGATGAACAATTGGACAATTGGATCCGTCAAATTGAAGTTTATTGTAGGATTCAAAAGTTTACTGAAGATGTTGTTGAAATTCAGTTGGCTTCTCTCCGACTTGGAGGGACTACTCTCATTTTGTGGGAGAGCAGATCTCAAGAGGATCTTTCCACAAAAGGAAACATCGTTTGCTCTTGGTATGAGTTCATTTCAGCACTTAAAAATCAATTTTATCCATTAGGGTATATGCAGCAAGCTATGATGGATTGGTAGAATTTGAGACAAATTAAGGGACAAAGTGTGCAAGAATACACACAAGAATTTCGAAAAAGAGCATTGATACTTGGTATACCTCTCTACACTCAGGAAAATCTTCTCAAATATATAGGAGGATTGCATACTTATTTGCATCATATGATATCGATATTTAATCTGACTAACCTTGATGAGGTATCTGTTCAAGCAACTCACATTGAGTCAAAAGGGAAGAGTGTTCATGATGTTTCTTCAACTGAATCCGTCCAGGAAAAAGAAGGCAAGGAAAAACGGAAAGTTAAACATGTAGCTACAATGAAGAAGGGTGATGAGAGACCTACATGCTCACATTGTCAAAAGAAAGGGCATGGAGAGGCAAAGTGTTGGAAGCTACATCCATAAATGAAACCAAAGTGGTTTAAGGATCGGAAGGGGAAGCAAACAACCATGGTTATCGTTGAGGACCTTGGATCATATTCTGAGGATGAAACAAAAATAACAATCATAGGTGTGAAAGGTAAATCTATTGTTGATAATGATGTTAACATCGGTTCTTCATGTGCTTCTACTTCAAAAGATGATGACAATTCTGAGGATAGAAAAATGAATGCATTGTTTCATATAAGAGTGATTACAAAACAAACAAAGGTCGAGACACTCATAGATAATGGATCTCAAGTTAATCTTATTTCAGAAGAAGTAGTTAAGCAATTGGGATTAACAACAAAACCACACAAGAAACCTTATTCATTAGGTTGGGTATGCAAAGATAAAAGATTACAAGTAACACAACAATGTGATCTAAAGTTTGCAATTACATCTAAGTTTGTAGATGAGGTTGAATTTGATGTGGTCCTACTAGATATCTGTGGAATTGTGTTGAATAGTCCGTACTTATATGATCGAAAAATGATCTTATATCGAGAACATAATCAGTATCACTTGTTTAAAGAATGAATTGAGTACATAGTACATTCACATTCATTCAAAAAGGACAAATCATTGGGCACTACACAACAATTAAAAAGGGTTGTTAATGCAGGTCGTAATTTAGCACTTATGCCTATACAATGTAAGGAAGAAAAGAATACTAAGCATGAAAAGGAAGTGTCATTTCACTACAATGCACCTATTTTGGTTGATAGTGTTTCTATGTTTAAAAGTCAGCATGGTTTGGGTACAATCTCTTTCACATGTTCAATGTTTATATTCAGCTTATTACTCATCAGCAGTATGTGGTTGCGTCCGACAATGTTGAATGAAGATGTAATTAAGAATGTGATTAATGTACTTAACAATGTCAGTTCAGTGTTGATTGTTGTACTGTTGAGTCAAATGCACAGTTTCCAAGAGGAATGGATAGGTGATATAGGTCAAGTGGGGAGATCATGCCCTCACTTTATGTCTGAATGATACCATGCTTTTGGTGGTCCAAAAGCTTCTCAGTGGGGAGGTGTGATCCATGTGGATCCAAAACCACTCGAAAATACTCAAATGCAGAAAAGGAGGATCTAGGAATGACCCAGAAGTCTCAGAACGGTCCCTAGGCTTAAAAAATGCTCAAAAATCAAAGTTCTCATAATTGGATGAAACCAACGCCATTGTGTCCAGATCGTTCTCCTGATTCCGACCATATATTTACTTTCTAAAACGGAGCTCGTATGAAGAAGTTATGACACTCTAAAGTTTTTTGAAAATAGTGATAAAAAGTCAAACAATCAACAGGGCGTATTGATGACGTCAACATGATGTGTCACCTTCTAGAAGCCAACAGTTTCGCGGATCCAGTGAAATCTGGCGGATTTTCGCCAAATCTGGAGGATGTTCGTTAAGTTTGGTGAACTGGTTAGCGGTCCTGCTTATGTAACCAGGCATGCAAAACAAGGCAGAGAAGGAGTTGGTAGATGCTGCATTGGAATCTGTGCCAGGAGATATGCCAGGAGACCTACTCGGAAATAGGTCGACTTTATACTCAAAAGTTGCAGAATTTCGAGAGGATTATGAATATGCTCTATGTTTCTTCATCAGAGTAGCCGAACAACAAAGTGCCTTCAGAAGAGGAGTGGGCATGCTTTTTGAGACTGTACAGATCTGACAGATAAAAGCTACATTGGAATTCGTGCCAGGAGGTGTCCCAGGCAACCTGCTTAGAAATAGGTCAACTTTATACTTAAAAGTTGTAGAATTTCAAGGGGATTCCAAATATGCTCTCCATTTTGTCATCAGAGTAGCTGAACAGAAAAGTGCCTCCAGAGCCCATTTGAGCGAGCCAAGCATACTCGAGTTTACAGTCAAAAGTTGTAGAATGACTTTTTCCAGCCACCTATGATGTTTGTTTCTGCCCAGAATTGCATATCTAAAAGTTGGTTTTTGAGAGATCTTATGTAAGCCTTTTCTTTGTAATTTTTAAGCATTTGAGATTAATTAAAGAGCGGTCGCACTGTTTGAGTGGACCCGGAGGCATAGCTAGCAATTCTGGTGAACTTCGTTACCAATTCTTGTTCATAGATGGTTTGTTTACATGTTTATGCGCTCATATGCTTGATGGATATTCTTTAATTTTGCATTACAAAGATGGTTAACAGTTAAAAATTCACATGCAAATAATGGTTACAAGATCTTGAATTTTAGATCAAGTTAAATTTGAGACCAAGTTAAATTTGATATCACGTGGGTACCCAATGATGTGGGTGGAGAGGGATCTTGATGAAAGCTTTGGCATACTATCATTAGTGTCTGTCGAAACTGAGGTAGCACAGGGAAATGATGAGTGTAGTGGCCATACTCTAAACATATGGCACATGTGAATTTGGTTCGTAGCCTTTTACTGCCTCTAGTAGGGGACGTTGTGGTAATACTAGGTGTTCTTGGCGAAGCAACGAGCGATGTGGTTGCTAGAGGGAGTTGGATCACATTGCGTAACTTGGGAAGAGAATGACATCTTTTAGTGGGGTGTCCCTCTCTTTCGCATAGTGCACAAGGAGGTGGAACTCATGGAGGAAGTGGAGTTGTGGGCTCTTTCTTCTTCCATCTGCCCCCAACCATAACAGTGGTGTTGTCGATGGGGACTAAGGGTGGTGCGATCGGAGTTAGTACTGGAATCTACATCTAGATTCCCGCTGATTGGGGAGGGAGGGATGGTTTAGGAACCATCACAGGTGGATGTAGATACCATACTGGAATGGCAAGCACCATGTTGGGAAGGGTAAGTGTTGGGGCTAACTGAAAGGCTTGTACACCCAGTGGGGGGTAGAAGAAGGGGATTTGAGTAATGGCTTGGGGGATGGTTTCCCAAACCAGGATTTGACCTTAGGGGAAGGGGAAATCAAGGATAAGTGGTGTCGTAGGGTTCTCAAGGGATTCCTGAGGTAGGATTTCTTCAACTAGTGGGACGTCGAGGAGTGGATAATCCTCATTAGAAGGAATTGTATCTCTAGTTTCAATTCCATTAGAAGATATGATACACACTTGTGTTGAGGGGTGTATGAGTGGTGGTGCTCCATGGTATGCCCCCAGTAAGGATGGGTCTTTGAAAATTCCAGGGCCCATATCCATGAGTGGATAGGTGTCGGAACTAGTGCAAACAAGAGGTAAAATGTTATCGATGTTGGAGGAGTGGTTAGGCTCGTAACATGAAACTTGGTCGTTGTTAATGATCTTCATATTGTAGGGGAACATCGTCATTTAAAACACAGAAGAATCCAAATCCGTCATAGTGTACATGTAGCTACGTCCAAACAAGATATTGTAATCAAGGGGGGTGTCGATAACCTCAATGTCGATAAGGATGGTTTTTCCCCCAAGTTCAATGGGGAAATTTTGAAAGAGCCCTTCGGGGGAGGATGGTCTTCCGTCATAAGCTCTTAAAGTGACGGCAGATGGTATTAGATCAGGGGAGCCAAGTTTCTTCCATACAATTTTGGACATGATTCATGTGGATGCACCTTCATCAATGATACATCGATGAAACGTGATGTTTCAGATATTAATTGTATTTGGAAAGATACCAAAGCGGGGAGATGAGGTTCCCCACAATCTAGATCAAATGTGATGAGTCTAGTATCAGTTGGGTCAACTACCCCAAAGGAAGGAAGAAATGATTTTTGTGAGTTGGACAAGTTTGGAGGAACTCCAATACTGACATGGTTGCAGGATATTGTGTCGACTTCTTTACTATTCCGCCCAATGGTAGGAATAGATCCTTATGATATAAATAGTCGTCCATCTACATCTTCCATAACTAGTAGTTTTGGCCCTTAAATTTCTCCACCCTAAACTTTCCATCTTCCAACATTGCTCCCACTTGAACCAGGAACCCTCCTTTCTTGCGAGTTACCTTTCGCTCTGATACCAATTGTTAGAAAAACAGGACCGTGGAGTAATAAAATAAAATAAAAAGAGGAAACAAAACACAGAAGATATACAATACAATAGAGACACAGATTTACATGGTTCACCCAGTGTGGGCTACGCCCACCAGAGAAATTGCCAGGTCCTTCCTTTATTATTATTTGTCATAGGATACAACCTACAACAAACCTGATGTAACTTCCTCTTCTTTTTCTCACAGTCTCCTATCTCAGAATACAATATTCTCCATCAACCATAGCCGCAATACATTTCCCTCATAAAAGAGGGTTGTCTTCTAGGGAAAAAAAACCCTACCATAATCTTTATCGTTATATCTGCGACCTTATAATGAACGGTCCAGATTTACAATGAAATTACAATATACATTTACAAGGCAATTTTTCCTTCGGGGGATTTGACCCCGAACCCCCACTGGGGGCCCGCTTGCCCCCAACTAGGGGGATAGCCCCCCCAAAGCCCGTAGACGGGGTACGCCCCCTCTGCACTCCCCTGCATGGAAGAGTGTACATAGTTCTGGGGTGTAAATACTTCATGGGGTATAAACATGGCTTAAAATAAAATACCTCTGAATCAGGAAGATAATCAGACTCTACAACCAACAATCTCCCACTTGGAGACTGATCTCAACAACTCCACCACTGTTGTATATGGTGGACTCTGAACCTTCTTAGACCTGGCAAATTTCTCTTCTTCATCTTCATTCTTGAAGACCAACTGAAACTGAGCAAGAACTCAGTTTCTCCCTGGTTACTCCCTTTGTTAACATGTCTGTAGGATTATGGCTAGTGTGTATCTTTTCCAACTTCAAATGTCCATCTTCCAAGGCAGATCGTATGAAGTGGTACCTCAACTGTGTATGCTTAGTATTCTAATGGAAGGCTAAGTTCTTTGCAAGATGAATGTCACTCTCACTGTCATAGTACAACCTGTTATTCTCTTACTTCTTTTCCAATTCCTTCATAAACCTTTGTAACCAAATCATCTCTTTACTAGCCTCTATAGAAACAACATACTCTGCCTCTGATGTTGAAAGTGCAACAAACTTTTGTAGTTTTGAAATCCAACTTACTGTTGTTCCACCTATAGTAAACACATACCCTGTGGTACTACTCCTGCTATCTTTATCACCCGCCATATCTGAATCAACATATCCTTGTAGAACAGTTTATGGACCTTCAAAACATAATTCATGATTAGCAGTACCTCTCAAGTATCT
Organism: Picea engelmannii; assembly: GCA_009831015.1. NCBI lineage: Eukaryota > Viridiplantae > Streptophyta > Pinopsida > Pinales > Pinaceae > Picea > Picea engelmannii. The sequence goes on from ML788103.1 coordinate 397,756, forward strand.
GAGAATCCACTTTACTGCCTCCCAATGTTATTTACCTGGATTTTTCATATATCTACTCACAACTCCCACTGCATGTGCAATATCTGGTCTTGTGAAAACCATTGCATACATCAAGCTACCAACTGCTGATGAATATGGAACGCTGGACATGTATTCTATCTCCTCCTGTGTCTTGGAACACATTTCCTTAGTTAATTTGAAATGGCTGGTCAAAGGTGTACTAACTGGTTTTTCATTCTGCATTTTAAACCTCTCCAACACCTTCTCTATGTACTCACCCTGAGACAATGTCAGTTTGGTATTTTTCTTGTCTCTTGTTATTCTCGTATAAAGGATTTTCTTTGCAGCATCCAAATCCTTCATCGCAAATGAATTGGCTAATTTATTCTTGAGCACATTTATATCCTGCATATTAGACCCTACAACAAGCATGTCATCTACATAAAATAGCAAGATAATAAAGCTTCCATTTTCTAGCTTTTTAAAATAAACACAGTGATCAAAATGGCATCTACTATAACCCTATTCTATCATAAACCTGTCAAACTTCAAATACCACTGCCTTGGAGATTTCTTTAGGCCATATAAGCTATTCTTCAACCTGCATACCAAATTATCCTTCCCTTTGACCTCATACCCCTGTGGCTACTGCATATAAATCTCTTCCTCCAAATCCCCATGGAGAAAAGTTGTTTTTACATTTAACTGTTCAAGATGCAAATCTTCTACTACCACAAGACTTAAAATAGTTCTAATTGAAGTCATTTTAACAACAGGAGAAAATATTTCATCAAATTCTATACCTTTCTTTTGTGCAAATCCATTTACAACAAGTCTAGCCTTGTACCACTTTTCTCCTCCATCTTCTTCCTTCAACTTGTAAACCTATTTATTCTACAATGTTCTTTTCCCTGCAGGCAACTGAACGAAGTCCCAAGTATGGTTATTTACTAAGGAATCCATTTCCTCTTTCATGCCTTGCTCCCACTTCCTTTTGGTGTGTACCTACATTGCCTCTTCATAACATTCTCGTTCACCAGAATCAGTCAACAAAAAATAAAACAATGAAGGAGAGTATCGTTCAGGGGGTATACTTAACCTGATAGATATTCTAACAACACTTGCAGGTGTTTGAGGTACTTTCTGCTCCTGTTGTTATACATTTTGATTTTCTAGTTCCTTTGGAATTTCTTTTTCAGTGATCTCATCAAGCACTGTGTATTCTTGTTTTTCTTTTTCCTATTTCTTTCCCTGAAACTGATCTTTATACATGACCTTCTCATTGAATATGATGTCTCTACTCCTAATGATTTTTTTATTTTCATAATCCCATAAGCGATTGTTGTGGGGTATTCTACCCTACGGACTAACAAGCTAGGGCTTTAAACTTGTACGCAGATCATGACCCTTCAAGAATAACTTTTAACCTCCTACCCAAACCTATAACCCTTTTTCTCAGGAAAACACGGGAAGAATCAACT
>ML788103.1:417405-433707 GCA_009831015.1 Picea engelmannii
GATGCTAATCATATAATTGACTGGTCTGTGATCCAGGTGGAACCGAAGGGAGAATTCCTACCAGAACCCCAATGCATATTGGACAGAAGGGAAACCCGACTCTGGAATAGAACCATTGTACAGGTCAAGGTGCAGTGGAAACATTTTGGCCCAGATGAGGCTACATGGGAAATGGAGGATGCCATGAGACAGGCATATCCGATTTTATTTATTTCTGTACATGTAATTCATGTTAGTAGCTAAGAACATCAAGGATGATGTTCCTTTTAAGGGGGGGGGAATTGTAACACCCTGTTTCCCCCAGATTGTAAATATAACTGGACTGGCCAAGGACTAGGGAAAACTCATAAGTATGAATATGTGATGTAAATGGACCTGCAGGAAGAGGTCAATGAATGTGAATAATATTTTGAATTTATTTCAGAACTGCTAAGAGGGGATGTGCAGAAAAGAGACCACGATGGCGGTGGAAGGCTCCTGAAAAGGTGGCATTAACTTCCACCCTGAATGAATACTGTATTTGGACTCCACTGGCCCGGAGAACCAAAAGAAGCTCCCTGGCCCCCAAATTTAATGTCTCGCAGGCTGGTAGGTGGGCGGATTGATGAGGCATGGGATGGTGAACTACCCATCCGTAGAGTCATTAGGACTGACCAACACGAGGGTAATCATGCCACACACAACCTCGCGAGAGGATAAGGCATATGGCAGAATCGATGGAAGGGGGGGCAGACACGAGGGGAACTCTGACAGTTTTTACGTAGAGTGAGTGATAGCAGAGAGGAAGGATTGCAACCTTCACTGTTGGTCACTGGAAGACGGAGAGACACAGTCTCAGAACATCGTGGTATCATCTCGGGGGTGGCTAGTGGTAAATCCATTTGGAGTCTCTACGCCTACGGTTGGGTGGAAGCAAGCACCCCTCTCAGTAGTCACACCCACTTCTGGTGTTATTTCTAATAAGTGTTTTACATATATATTGCATCTTGAATTTCATAGACTGGTATATGTATATATATGCTCATAGAACTGTGAAATTGTAAATGATTTCAATGTTAGAATGTCGATGTAGTGTTTGAATGAATAGATATGTGCTTATAATAGAGGAAACCATGCATGATTTATGTTGATAAATGGAGTTGATTATGCATGAGCGGAACCAAGTCAGACTTCCAGTCCATTCCCGGGAATTTGTTTCCCTTTGTCTATTTCCAGGAATGCCCTAGATTAGATATCTTCCCAGAGATTCTCTTCTTAGAATGGCTTGCCAAGAACCTGGAAAAAGGACTTGGAAGCGCAAGTCTTAGCAACCTTGTATGAAGAGGAACGACCCTCTTCAAAATCCTGAAGTAGCAGCGCAAGGATAAGTATTGATCAACGGATGAGATCCTGTCAGAGAGTCTGCGGTCATTCACGATCATTGAATCGAGGGAATAAACGAGGGTTTTAAGTGACATTAACCCTTTTTCTTCTATCCTCGCGGATAGAGAGGAAATCTGAGTTGTAGACCCCCAGGCTCCATGATAATATATGGACCGTCGGTTTCTCCACATCCAAAGGGTAGTAGGAAAGGGCGCGGCATTGGGACTGATCTAAATCGTCAGATCATAGCTAGGAAACCCGATGGGCATTAGATCCATAGGGAGATAGATGAGGGTTAAGCCTTGTGAATAGGGGCAAAAAGGATTAGAGCCGTCCATAGTTGAGGACGCGTGTCAGGAGATCCAAAGAAGTCGAGCATCGGAGAATCGGGGTTTTCGAGAGCAAGGAAATATTTCTATCCGAAATCGTGATCCGCAATATCCTGATGAGTTCTGAGCCGTCCATAGTTGAGGACGTGTGTCAGGAGATCCAAAGAAGTCGAGCATCAGAGAATCGGGGTTTGTGAGAGCATGGAAATCTTGTCATCTGAAATCACGATCTGCGATATCCCGATGAGTTTCGAGCCATCCATAGTTGAAGACGCGTGTCAGGAGATCCAAAGAAGTCGAGCATTGAAGAATTGGAGTCTCCGAGCACAAAGAAATCTTGTCATACGGAATCGCGATCCATGATTTACTGACAAGATCAGAACCATCCATTGGGTGGAACACGTGTCAACAGATCTCGAAGAGTCAGAGTTCGGGGCATCGGAGTTTTCAGAGGTAAGAAACTCTCACACATTAGAATCGTGATCCGCGATATCCCGACGGGAGATCCGTGTGGGCCACAGTGGGAGATAGTGGAGGACAAGTGTTACCATATCGGGGTTTAGGACTTGGAGGGTTCCGTGAACTAGTGTAACGGTAATCGCGATATCCCGATACGCGATTTCCCGATTTGTCATAGGAGTGTGGGTCACAGTGGAGGATAGGTGTCGTATGCATTTCTGTATCGGCATATCGAGAGTCGGGGATCCACGAGGTAAGTTGCATTCGGCATTGCAAACCCCGAAATCCCGATGGGAAGTTATACAGTTGCGGTCATATGGTCAGTGGTCACATGGACCATAGTATAGTCAAGAGGGCTAACCAGTGTAGAGGTGCGTCGGGAGGTCGTGTGGACCGAAAGGTCTAGTCCAGGGGTCTAGTGGAAGCTGATGTCATATCAGGATATCGGGGATTCTGAGGACAAATTGTTTATGTATTCCAACGTTGTGATACTCGAAACCCCGATGAATAGAAGAGATTCTTTTGGAGGATCTCTTGGTCTGTCCTAACCATTAGATGTGGCAACAAGACGTTAAATTAAGCCAGTGCGCGGTTATGCTATGGGATAAGAAGCAAGTAGATCTGGACGTTCAGAGTCCACCCGCCCAGATCTACGGCTGAGGATGCATTCCGGAGCCCCCTTTCCATTCTATCTTTAACGAGGGGGGGGGGTCCAGAATTGAACATGCAACTCTCGAACGGTCGAGATTTACTCACCATGATTAACGGCTTCCCAGTGGATTCCGAACCCCCCTTGCCATTCTACCTTTAACAAGGGGGGGGGGGTCCAGAATAGTGTGGCGTGTGAAGTGGGGCCCCTCCTGTCATGACATCCACCGTGTCACGTTCCCCCCTCGCCACCTGTATTACACCCAAACGTGCAACGGGGCTTGTTCCCATTGGCGGATTCTCTACCCCCGATAAGGTTTATTCCTATTGGCCACCCATTGATCCCATGGGATTTTATCCCTACAGGATGTACATTAGCCCTGGCAGGCTTCGATGGTCACAGAGTCGAGCATGTAGATATTACTGTGGCGCCGAAGCACGAAATACCAAAGACGCTGCATTCAACCTGAACCAGGAATATGTCCCAAAATCACACGGTAACGGAGTAGGAGAGAGATAGAGCCAACTTACACTGGACCTCCTTGGTTATTTAAGGACTCGAGTCCGGCAGAAGACCAGAAAAATTTGAAATAGGTAGTGGGTATGTTACACAAAGCTTTCCATTTCTTAAAAGTATCAAAAACATCAGATTTTTGTCGAATGCAATAAACCCAAGTTTTTCTAGTTGCATCATCAATAAAAGTAATATAATAATGAGATCCACCAAGAGATGATACATGAGCTGGTCCCCATATATCTGTATGCACAAGCTCTAACCTTTCACTCTTCTTTTCTTTTCGGACTCTGAGAAATCTGACTCTCTTATGTTTTCCATAAACACAATGCTCACAGAAGTCCAAATCAATTTGTTTAAGATCTGGCAACAAATTTCTTTTGTGAAGTATTTGCATCCCCTTCTCACTCATGTGTCCAAGCCTATGATGCCACAGTGTTGTATCCACTCCTGTAGAAGATAAAGAGATAGAAGAGTTAGTATTACTAGTACATAAATACAATGTACCTACATTCTCTCCTTTCGATATCACCAATGATCCTTTGATGACCTTCCACGTATTATTTGTAAATATGGATATACAACCTTCACTTGCCAACTTCCCTGTTGAAATTAGATTTTTCCTTAAATTTGGAACATATCTTACCTCTTTCAACAACCATTGGTTTCCATTGCATTGCTTTATTTTTACCTTTCTCATTCCAACAATTTTGCATGGTGCATTGTCACCCAAATGAACCTGTCCAAAATCACCTTGAACATAATCTAGAAAATGTTTCCGATGGGGTGTGGCATGAAATTAAGCCATTGAATCTACTACCCAAGACTCAGAAATATTATCTACAGAAAGAATCAAAGCATCTTGTAACACATCACCTGTTACATTTGCTTCCTGATTTCTCTCCTGATATCCATCTCTTTGTTTCTTTGGAGATCTGCAGTCTTTCTTCAGATGTCCTTTCTTCCCACAATTCTAGAACTCTATCTTTCCAAGTCTGGATTTGGATCTGCCCTTCCTAGAACTCCCACAATTCTCGAAACCCTTTCCTCTATCCTTTTGTCTTCCCCTATTCTCCATGTTCAACGCATTTCCTAATGTCTCACTTGTGCTTTTCCATGGCATTCCTCACTAAGGATAACACCAACAACTTCATCAAATTTTAAAGTATTTGAACTAGATACAGAGTTACTTACATCCATGACCAAGCCGTTCCAGCTTTCTAGAAATGAGCACAAGATTAGAAGAGCCCTAACCTCATCATGAAAGTCCACTTTTACAGAACTTAGTTGAATAGTAATCGTATTAAAATCATTTAAATTATCTGCAATAGACCCACCTTCTAACATATTCATATTAAATAATCTCTTCATTAGAAATACCTTATTGGACACCAAGGGTTTTTCATAAAATTTGGCCAATGCGTCCATCAAACCCTTCGTTGTCTTTTCTTTGGAAATATTGAAAGACACCGATGCTGCCAGGCTTAGTCGTATCGTTCCTAGAGCATTTCTGTCAAGAATCTCCCATTCTTCGTCCTTCGTAGTCACCGACTTCTTTGCTATTCCACCCAATGGTAGGAACAGATCCTTCTGATATAAATAGTCTTCCATCTGCATCTTCCATAACTGGTAGTTTTGGTAGTTGAATTTCTCGACCCTAAACTTTACATCTTTCGACATTGCTCCCACTCGAACCAGGAACCCTCTTTTCTTGCGAGTTACCTCTCACTCTGATACTAGTTGTTAGAAAAATAGGACCATGGAGAAATAAAATAAAACAAATGCGAAAAAAAAACACAAAAGATACACAATACAATAGAGAGACATATTTATGTGGTTCACCCAGTGTGGGCTACGTCCACCAGAGAAATTTCCAGGTCCTTCCTTTATTATTATCCAGAATATGAAGGGATACAACCTACAACAAACCCATTGTAACTTCCTCTTCTTTCTCTCATAGTCTCCTATCTAATAATACAATATTCTCCATCAACCATAACCACAATAAATTTCCCTCATAAAAGAGGGTTTCCTCCTAGGGAAAAAAAACCCCAACATAATCTCTATCGTTAGATCTGCGACCTTATAATGAACGGTTCATATTTACAATGAAACTACAAGATACATTTACAAGGCAATTTTTCCTTCTGGGGCTTCACCCCTGAACCCTCGCTCGAGGCCCACTTGCCCCTAGACCCCCCAGCCGGGGTGATAGCCCCCCCGANCTCCCCTGCGTGGAAGATTGTACATACTTCTGGGGTGTAAATACTTCATGGGGTATAAACATGGCTGAAAGTAAAAGACCTCTGAATCAGGAAGATAATCAGGTTCCACAACCAACATGATCCTGGGTTATTATTGTTTCATTTTTTTCCTTTATTTTTGGCATTATTCGGCTGATGGGCCGGATTTTCCATATTCCATTGTTCAAAATTTTGAAACTGTTGAATGGGAGAGGGATGACCAAATTTAACCCTAGCATGTGGTTGTACTTGTGGAGGAGCAATTGGCTATGGAGAACCAGGAAATGGAAAATACAAATTGTTTTGTGGCAATGATCCATAGGGTGCATAGGAAGGTGTAGTTCTTTCACTAGTTCCCAGGTTATAAGCTGAGGTAGAGGGGGTACCATAACTTGGTTGAGAGGCTAGGCACATCATGGGTTCCGAAAAGGGTCCACTAATGGGTGGAGTCAGGGTAGCAGGGTATGGTTTCTAATAAGAGGGGGAGGGTAATAAGGGGGTCCCCCATACATCAATGGATATTGAGGTGTGTCGTACATAGGTGGTGGTTGGATGTATGGATTTTGGTGTGTTGTGGAACCAATCAATCCATTCACTACGTGAGACATCCCAGGTTTATCTTGGCTGAATGGTATGGGCCTTGGGGCGTCAGGTAGTATTGTGTATAAGTAATCTGACTGAGCATAAATGAGGTCATATTGTTGAGCTTTGCTGATGGATTCCTCTTTAGTTTGGGGGAAGGTGGAGGCCACATATTTGGCAAGGATAGAGACTAGTGATATGAGAAACCAATCGAGGCATTGTTCCTTGGTGTTTTCTTCTTGGCATAAACTACATCACTGACGCCATTCGTGAATGTGGTTGGCAATATGTGAGGTTGAGGTTTGTTTACACTTAGAGAGAAGTTCTATACCATTGTCATGACGAACTGGTAGTTGAAAGAAGGTCAAAAATGTTTTGGCCAAGGATTCAAAAGTCACATGGGAGCCTGATTTTTCATCCACATACCATTTGGCTGAAGGACCTATGAGTGTGCATTGAAATAACCTTAAACAGATGGAGTTGTCCATGATTTTGTTTGAAAAGAACCATAAATGGAAATTCATGACATGGTTGGTGGCGTCTTCTCCTGGTTTTCCTTCAAACTTGGGAATGTCTTAAGGTAGTTTGATATGCATATTGGGTCAGTGGGGTCATGCAATATAGGGTCATTCATGAGTTTACTAAAATTAGGAATGTTGAGGGATGTTAAATATGGCATGTGGGGTGGTGGTGGAGGATTGGTTTCAGCCATGGTGTGAGAAGGTAGTGGACCTGACCCTTGGGGGGGATTTGGTGGGGTTGTACTTCTCACTTGAGAGGAAGCTTTCCCCCGACCTCCTTGTGAAGGAGAGTTAGTAGATGGATGGCCTTAGGAAGTGGACCCAAGTAAGGTGGAACCAAGCAAATTTGATCCCAAAATAGTGGCACTTACAGGGGTGTGAGACGGTTGAGTCGGTGAGTCGGCAAGAATAGGAATTCCTCCTAGGACAGGAGGGAGATTTTGCAAGCGTATGGAATGATGAGGATTCTATAGGTCCCCTATGATGTCCGAATATAAAAGTGAATGTGTGTAAGTGGTGATGAGAGAATTAATGAATAAGAGACTTGTGTAATTTGGAACTTCACAATATATCTCACAATCGCATGTAATTTAAATGAGCATTATTCATAAATCAATTTAAAAGAAGCATACATGTGGGTAGGTGTATTTTTTTCCATGTGGGGGGAACAAAAGAAAACAAATTCTTGTGTCCTAAAAAGACGTAACATCCTTCCTCTCGAATAGCACTCAACAGTGAGGTCTGAAGACACCGGAAGAGGAACTAGTGAAGGATGAAACGATCAGTTATAATGAGGGGTAGAGGGTGCATATCCCAAAAGAGATGGTGATATTTCCCAATAGCCACACAAAATCCGATCAAGGTGCAATTGCAGCCCACAATTGCTACATGGGTAGATGTCCTAAAATTTGGCCACTAGGTACCTCGGTCAAAGTGCGACATTTAGATTTTTGGCCTCATAAATGGGTCACGAGATGGATCCCTTCCAAGAGTTGGGTGACTCAAGTGGGGATGCATAAAACAAACAAACCTTAGCCTTTGACCCTTCATGGGTATCTCCTGGCCTTATGGTGTTAGGAACACTTGACTTGGAGGATTTTAAATTTCCCTATTTTTCAACTTCTAATGTTTGAAGATGTGAGAACTAGGTAACGGGGGGTTATTTGGATGCCTACCCCTGAGATCCTACCTATACTAAAAAATTATTTTGGCATCTCCTGTGGAGGAAAACTTAGTGAGTTTTTTAGAAAATTTTTAGATGTGGTTGTTTGAGAGATTGGGGGTGTGAACCAATCTTGTTCGAATTAAGTGGGAGTGGATAATCTCTTCAAGGAATAGTGGGATGTTTCAGAATCCCTTTGGAGGAAACCTACTTCAACCTCCACAATTCGAGATGAAATTATGTGGGTGAGGAGTGACTTTGTGTGTGAGCAAGTGAACAAATGTGTCAAATTGTTTAATAAGTCAGGTGTCAATTTGCAGAATGTGGACTTCTTGTGGTTCTTACAAATCTTGATTACCTATCTTACTAGATTTCATTGGTACAACCCTGTAGAATTTTAAAGTCCCTAAAGAACTAACATGTGGACATATGGGTTGTTACCAATCCTTTAAACTCCCTAATGTGATTTACTATAAGAAATCTTCAAAAAATATCCTAGATTGCAAGCATGTGGACATGTATGGGCCCGTTACTTTGATCTTTAAACTCTCCTAGTGATGTAAACTAAGAAAGTAATTATTGAAAAACTATCCTAATTTTGCAACATGTGGGCATGTATGGGCCCTTACAAATTTAAGATGTTTGAAAAGAAACTAAGAGGAGCCCTAGGGGGGCTTTGTCCTCGCCTAAAGATTTTGTTAAAGGAGATGAAATGTCCCCTTAATCAGTTTTTTGATTCTCAATATTGCTCTATGGTGCAAGAGAAGAGAATACTCCATGATTAAAGTTGGTTTCTGGTCCCAATGCAAGTGTTTTTATATGTGATAGTAAAGAATCTCAACTTAAATTTTACAATCAAAACAAGCCATCCATGTGGAAAATTCAAAGAAAAAGAAGATAAATATGGTTCTTTTTAACCACCTAAGTGCCTATGTTTTGACTAACCCTTCATGTGGAGACGGAATCTAAGTGTGGTGCATTTACAAATTGCATAAAAGAAAGATTTTGAAGGCTAAGGCCCTTCAAAACATCACAAAAAATCTTACAATTTCAAGACTCTGGAAAGATGTGTGTGTTACAGTTCAGACAGAGGAGCAGTGGGCACACAATGCACAGAGAACCAAAGACCTTTTGTCACACTGTGCGCAGAGAAAAAAAGTGTTGCGAGCACACAATGTTTTGAATGCATGTCTGTGGACTGAAACACCCACACATGTTCTGATACACATCGGGGGGGGGATTTTAAGTGGAAGTCTCCTCCTCTAGCTCCAAAATTATCTCTTTGCAGGTAAGGCAAGGCTGGTTATGATCCCTGCAATGAAAATGGGTCAAAAAGAAGTGTTCAAACAACCCAAATAGGGAGGAAATTGATACCTTGTCCCTAGTATGGTCACCAATCTGTTGTGTCCTTTTCACCACTTGAATGAGAAAAAGAAGGGCACTTAGAAGTCTAGTTGGGCCTTCTATACAAGACAAAGTTTAGTGTATGAATTTAAACAATTGAATCACATGAAATAAACAAACAACTAATCTAGAAACAACTAAAGAAATGACTAAAGAAATAAAACTAAAATGCATGAGAAAATCTGAACCAAAATCAATCAACCAAATGACCAATAATTATGCCACCAATGGATAACTATATTAGTTGGAAAACATCGTAGAGAAAGGATGACTTATGGATCCCCTCTTACAAGACAAAGTTTAGTGTATGAATTTAAACAATTGAATCACATGAAATAAACAAACAACTAATCTAGAAACAACTAAAGAAATGACTAAAGAAATAAAACTAAAATGCATGAGAAAATCTGAACCAAAATCAATCAACCAAATGACCAATAATTATGCCACCAATGGATAACTATATTAGTTGGAAAACATCGTAGAGAAAGGATGACTTATGGATCCCCTCTTCCTCCTTCGGTGATCCAGAATCAAATCCAGGAGCCTGACAGGGCTCAAAAAGGCTCAAAAATTAAAGTTCTCATAATCAGATGAAACCAATTCCATTGCGACCGGCTCGTCACGCTGATTCCAACCATATATTTACTTCTTCAAATGGACGTTGTATGCTAGAGTTATCGCACTCTGATCATTTTTCCAAATAAGAAAAAAGTCAAATAGGTCAACAGTCAAAAATTCAATGTTGATGTCAGTATGACGTCATCATGTTGTCGTGCCAGCGTGACACATGGCAGAGGCACAGTTGTAAGTAGGTTTCATACAACTGAAATGGACCAGCCAGGAAGTGACATGTGTCACCACTAGAAGGGTGACACATGGCACACTCAGACAGATGCCACGTGGCCCTACCGTATGGTGACACGTGGCAGACAGCAGCAGGTAAGAAAAAGATAGGTGGAAGGTACATTCGATTAATAGCTGGTCCAATCAATGTTTGGCGTGTTACAGAATTCATGGACAAATAAAGGGTGCCTCATGGCCCAAACATGGGCTACCATGTGGTCCCCATGTATTGGTTGATGGTTTACAAAAGTTATGGAGTGTTTGGGTTTTGAACTGGAGACCTCCCACAGGCTACGCCTTTGTAGAGTTGGGCTAAATGGGCCACCCACGCATGATTCTTATTATAAATATGGAAAAACTTTTATTTAAAGTTTATTTTAATATATGGTGGATGGAACGAGGGTTGGGGTCTAGCCCTAGCCCTCGGCATGAACTTACCAAGGGGCTATCCATTGTGACCAGTGCACTAACCCTTGGCGCATAGATATTGGTAATGGGCATAGCCCCCGATTATGGTATATTCCACCATATGACCTTATCATATGACTCCAAGATCTGACGCGTGCACGCTGGACTTGTGTGTTGGCGCGGGTCCTATGGACAAGGAACTTTCACGTGGAAACCAGGTGCGGTGCAACGATTAGGCACTCGGTTTAGGGGACTTGTTCCCATTTCCATTTGACACATGACCTGATGCTACATTTTGGGCATGGGAAGATGGTGGTTGGTGCTCTGTTCGGGACTCGGTCCCATTGAAACATGCCATGTGCCCTAATTTTTTGGTGAATGGGCCAGTGCGCAACCCTTAAGGGATGGAGCTTGGCCATATTAATTGCATATCACCATATTTAGGGGGAACGCATACATTTTGGGGGGCTTGGCCCAAATATTTATGCAAAGTGGGTTTTTACCCTTAAGTTAGAGGATTTTAAATGATTTTAGGCTTGTTACTAGAGAATTTTGGCCAATATTGGGGGATATTGGTCCCTTTTTTAGGCCAGATCTTGGGAGGAAGTTGGGGAGATGATAACCAACTTCAGACCTATATAAACCAGGCATTTTTGAAGCCATGGGGGGATCAGTGGTGGTTTAGAATAGGCTTATGCTATCGGATTGTTGAGCCAAAGGCCATTGTTATGTAGAGAAGCTATTGAGGAGTGCACCTTTGTGGGCCATTTTTGGGATCCTCGTTCATCCAATTTGGGTGCCGTCAGTTTTGATGGGTTCATGAGATCTGGTAGAACATGAACAGCTCATTTTTGTAACATTTTAGCACTATCATGATGTACTTTTAAAGCTTCGAAATAGAAATAAGCAAATCCCACCGAGACAAGGCCCGAAGACGTAGGTTAAGATTGTTGAACTCCATTATCACATTTATGTTATGGTTTGCTATTGCTTATTGATTTATTTCAGATATGAATATGTGTGTATGGTTGTAATAACTTCTCATATCTTCTTCCTCTTTATTTAATATTCCTAATTGGTTAATAAATACATGCATAATAACTCAACCATAGTCATGTAAAAGATCTTTTCAGATCAAGTGGTATCAGAGCTAGTTGATATTTGGAATTTGAGTTTTTCATGTTAACCAGGGAAGAGATCATCTCAAGGGAGAAAATGACATCTACAGGAGGACTTTCTCAAGATGAGAAGGAGTTCAAAAATTTGGTTTTTTCCATGGCTGAGATGGTGAAAGTGTTGTATGAAGACTACTTGGAACGAAAGAACTCGATTCAAGTGAAAGCTTCAAAGAACAACAAAGTCAAAGACGGATTGAAGGAAGTTCCTTCTACATCTATTTCAGAAAACAACTCTAAGGTATGAAATGAAGGCCATTCATCAAATTCTCCTCATTCTCATCAAGTTGGTTTTGGTGCATTTGAAAAACATACAAGAGGTGTAGGTTTGAGAATACTATGCAAGATGGGTTATGAAGAAGGAAAGGGCCTTGGAATTGAGGGCTAAGGTATAGTTAATCCCATTGAGGTTGTAAAAAGGCCTCGATACTTGGGATTGGGATATGGCGAAGTGGAGCTTGGAGCATCTTCCACGATGGGTTCTAAAACTTTGGAAGCAAGTAATGCTTCAAATGGCCAGATTAAGACATTGCAGGAACACTTCATGAAAGGTAATGGCGCATCACTTCAGGATTGTGCTAGTGAATACCAGTCATCTCCAAAGTAGAGTGAATATCAGCATGGAAGATATAATGGTCATGTTTTTACTAGTTCTGATTTTTATTATAATAAGCATAATTAAGTAATATGGAACTTGTGGAATATTTATCCATGTACTTATTGTCATTCACCTAAGCATTGTGTTGCCAAATGTTGGAAGAGACAAAATTTGTATAGGAAACCTATGTCGACCAGGAAGGAAACATGACATAAAGATTCAACTCCACAACAGAAGAAAGGGAAGGGTAAACAGTTCTAGATGCCAAAAACGCGTTGTACTTATTGCAACAGGAGTGGACATCAGAAGGCTAGTTCTTGGAAGCTTAATCCGGAGCTTTCTCTCAGGAAGGACAAAAGGATTTGACATGCACTCATGAAAGAAGAAGGATTACCAGTGAAGCAAGAGGAACACTGTGAGGGAAAGAAACCAGTCACTTGGTATTGCCAAAAGTGGATGTCACAACTTCATTGTATTTTGCTTCCATTAATGTAATCACACATGTTGAAATGATGACCTGTTATAACATCATTTTTGTACAACATTGTGTTTTTTTTTCTCATTATGAGTATGTAATCAGTTAAAGTCCATTTTTGTAACCTTTTGGGGGCCAAAAGGTCCTTTAGTGGGGAGGTGTGATCTAGAATCGAATCTAGGAGCCTGATAGGGATAAAAATGAAACTTCTCAGAATCGGATGAAACTAATTCCATTGCGACCGGCTCATCGCGCTAATTTCAGCCATATATTTTCTTCCTCAAGTGGACACCGTATGCGAGAGTTTTCACACTCTGATCATTTTTCCAAATAGGAAAAAATTCAAATAGGTCAATAGTCAAAAATTCAAACCTGACATCAACATGATGTCATCATGTTGACGTGGCAACATGATTCGTGGCAGAAGCATAGTTGGTAGCAGGTTTCATATAGCTGACATGGACCATCCAGGAAGTGACACATGTCACCATTGGAAGGGTGACAAGTGGCATGCTTGGAAAGGTGCCACGTGGCCCTACCATATGGTGACACGTGCCAGAAAACATCAGGTACGATGTAGACAGGTGGTAGGTACGATCGGTTGACAACTGGTCCAATTGGCGTTCAACGTGTGGCATAATTTTTCGATGAATAAAGGGGTGCCACATGGCTGAGACATGGGTTGCCACGTGTTTCCCATGTATTGGTTCATGGTTGACAAAAGTTATGGAGCATTTGGGGTTCAAACCAAAGACCTTCCATGGGCTAGGCCTTCGCAGAGTTGGGCTAGCTGGGCCACCCACAGATGATTCTTATTATCAATATGGAAAAACTTTTATTTAAAGTTTATTTTAATATACGGTGGATGGAAAAAAGGTTAGGGCCTAGCCCCATCCCTCGGCGTAAACTTACCACGAGACCTTCCATTGTGACCAGTGCATTAACCCTTGATGCGCAGAGTTTGGTAATGGGAATAACCCCTGGTTATAGTATATTCCACCAGATGAACAAATCACATGAGTCGAGGATCCGATGGATGGGTGCTAGATTTGTGTGTTGATGTGGGTCCTATGGACAAGGAACTTCCACGTGGAAACTAGGTGCGGTGCAAAATTTAGGAGCTCGGTTCAGGGGACTTGTTCCCATTTTCATTTGAAACATGACCCAATTTTGCATTTTGGGCATGGGAAGATGGTGGTTGGTGCTCTATTCGGGACTTGGTCCGATTGAAACATGACATGTGACCTAAATTTTTGGTGAATGGGACAACGCACAACCCTTAAGGGCCGGCACTTAGCCATATTAATTGCATATGACCATATTTAGGGGGATCTCACCCATTTTGGGGGGCTTAGCCCAAATATTTATCCAAAGTGGGTTTTTACCCTTATGTTAGTGGATTTTAAATGATTTTAGGCCTATTATTAGAGATTTTTGGCCAATATTGGGGGATATTGGGCCCTTTTTTAGGCCAGATCTTGGGACGAGGTTGGGGAGACGATAACCAACCTCAGGACTATATAAACCAGGCCTTCTTGAGGCCATGGGGGGATCATTGGTGGTTCAAAATAGTTTTATGCTGCCTTATTGTTGAGCCAAAGGCCATTTTTATGTAGGGAAGCTATTGAGGAGCGCACCTTTGCATGCCATTTTTGGGAGCCTCCTTCATCCGATTTGGGTTCCATCAATTTTGATGGGTTCATGAGATCTGGTATAACAAGACCATCTCATTGTTTTAACCTTTTGTCACTATCATGATGTACTTGTAAAGATTCGAACAGAAATAAGCAAAGCCCACCGATACAAGGCCCGGAGACGTAGGCAAAGCTTGCCGAACTCCATTATCACATTTGTGTTATGGTTTTTTGTTGTTTATTTATTTATGTCAGATCTACATATGTGTATATGTATGTAATAACTTCTCATATCTTCTTCCTCTTTCGTTAAGCTTCCTAATTGGTTAATCAATACATGCATAATAACTCAACCATAGTCGTGTAAAAGATCTTTTCAGATCATTGGGAGGGATCTTGAATACCCTATTTGAGAGATATTCTTACAATGATAAACTAGAAAGAAAATAGTGAATAAATCCAAGCCTATTCCATCAATAGGTGAAGTGAATATCTTATTGAGATGTTGCTAGAATGCTCCAAGAAGAAAAGAGGTTTCTTGAGGGAGGATAGAGGCAGCATAACAATACAATGAGATTCTTAAATTCTTAGTGCACCCATGGCCTCCTTTTATAGCATGTCTTTGAGGCAATATTCAACTGGTTATTAGTGTGTACAATGGGGCCTTTTAGGGCACCCTTAGGTCTTTGACAATCCCCCCATTCAGATTCAGATTTGATTTGAGGGTCAAATCAAGTTGGGAGCTGGTCCAAAAGTGGCTAAGGGGACGATAAGAACCATAAATGTGTCGTTCATAGGTGTGCGTGGATTTTCTCATAAATAGTCTCGCATATGGTGCATTGTGTGCTCTACAGGATTTTTTGTCCTATGCACTGTGCACGTGCTTCCTTTAGTGTTTTAGTGCATGTCAATTTTTTGACCAGTTGTATAGTTTTTGCCTCTTGGAAATGTTTTTTTGGTGTTGTAGGTTAACTAATAGGTGTTTGGAGATGTTGTATTGTTGTAACCATTTTCATGCGATGTTGCAGATGAAATTTCAGTGATAACACCATTATCCATCAAACAAACTTGGGTCCATTACCCAAACCTTTGTGCTACCGGAATTCGCTACCAGACTTTCTTCAAGGGTTGACATCAATGACAACCAACCCAATTAATAAAAAATATCCCCCTCTGGCATTGATGGCAACAATATGATGCAATATTGAAGTCATGTCATGCAATACTAAAGTCATCTCACTCATGCTCCCCCTATGACCATCGCTCCCCCTAGAACCATGCCTCTGTGTTTTGCATCTGATAAATCTCTCCCCCTTTGTCATCAATGGAAAAGGTATCTTTCTATTTGGGGTTGCTCCCCATAACTGAACTGTCCTTGGGGATACTCCCCATGAATGAACTCTTCCTGAAACTGATCTCCCGACATGAATTGTCCTCTTTATGGTGCTCCCTCGTGTAAATCTAAGACATATAATATAAGAATTCATAATCATTCATTTTGGAGTAGAAATTACTTTGAGTCTCTCGCAAAGATACTCAAATTCTTCTCGTGGAATCGGTTTTCTAAACATGTCTTCCACTTGTTCTTTTTTGCCCACATATTCAACTCTAGTGTACTTCTTTGCAACCTATTCCCATATAAAGTGATACTTTATTGGAATGTGATTCATCTTGGAGTGCATCATTGGGTTCTTTGAGATACTTATGGCACTTGTATTATCACAATAGATTGGAATGGGCTCATTGTTGAGTCCATTTTTGTGCTTCCACAAACCATACTTTTACCTCTTTATTTGCCATTTTCCTTCATTTTATCCCACATTTCTCATAAAATAGCCTATCCAAGGTATATTTGTCATCCTTTAACTTCATAATTGAATTTTCTAAATTTTTGCATTAAAATTGGAAATTTAGCAGAAATTGCAGGATTTCACCAAATCCC
>ML788103.1:444100-457805 GCA_009831015.1 Picea engelmannii
CTGTTATTTTTCAAAGTACATGTTTTAGATCTTGTTTGTTGTAGATGATTTTATCTTGCTGTAGGTAAATGAGTTTCATAGATCAGTTACATGCTTAATGTTTACAAGACTTACTCATCATTGTGAATGGATTCTTGAATGAGTACTCAATGAATAGTTAGACTTCAAGCATTAAGATAGCTTTGAATGCTTTTTGAGTTATTTCATGCTTTCAGTATTTTTTTTTATTGGATTTGATGTTAGTAAATGAATGAAAGAAGAATGATGAATGCATCTCTTGAATAGAAGTTTCGTTCTTCCCACATTTAATAGGTTTTAAACTGTCTCTTGAATGCTTGTTGTTTTCACTCTTTAGAAAAACAAATGTTGATCACTGTTATGAGGACTATGAAGATGGCTTCTGAATAGAAGCTTAGTACCTCTTGCACAGTCAGCCTTAGAATAGATTTTATGCTTACTGTTTTTTCCATTTTGAAACACAAGTGCTGATCACTGTCATGAGAGCTATGAAGATGACTTCTGAATAGGAGCTTAGCATCTCTTTCACATTCAGCCTTAGAATAAGTTTTTGAGCTATCTCCATAAAAGATAAAAACTATCTCTAAAATCCATATACTTTGGACATGCCTCTAAGTCTTACAAACACCAGATTGATAATAAATTCACTCTAATTTACTTAGGTAGATCTGGAGCTCAACACTCATCATACTCAACCTGTATATATGTCAGAGTTTGTTTCATCCATAGAACGTGTGTACAACATGTCATTGTTGCAATATAATTTGCCTCAGTTGGAGATAAGGATATTGATGATTGTTTCTTGCTTAACAATGATACTAAACACTCACCCAGGTAGAATGTTGCTCCACTGGTGCTTCATCGGTCATCAATTCAAACTTCCCAATCTGCATCTGTGTAGGCAATAAGTGATAGATCCTTTCTTTTTGGATACCATAATCCAAACTCTTATGTGCCTTTGAGATATCTTAAAATCCTCTTCACTGCTAATACATGTGATTCATTTCATGCTTCTTGAAATCATACCACCTGTCCAACTGCCTTCATTACATCTCGTCTGGATGATGTCACATATAGTAAGCTATCAATCATTGACCTGTATTTCCTCTGGTCTGTATACTTTGAAGCATCATCTTTTCTCAACTTGAAACTAGTTTGCATAGGAGTGGTAACTGGTTTTCAACTTCCATTACGAACCTCTTTAGAATTTCTCTGATATACTTAGTTTGAGAAATAAAAATTCCTTGGTTGCTTTGACATATCTGAAGACCTAGAAAGAAGGATAGTTCTCCAAGTAATAAAATTTCAAATTCATTTTCCATATCGTTTGCAAATTTATGGCTTAACCTGTCATCAGTACTTTCAAAAATAATATCATCAACATAAACTTCAATTAATAAAATACTATCTTGAGTTACCTTGATGTAGAAGTTGTTTTTTACACTTCCTTTTTGAAACCCTTCCTAATGTAGATATTTATCCGGTCTAAAGTATTGTTATCTAGGATCATGTTTTAGACCATACAAGGCCTTATTCAATTTACACATATAATCTGTGTTCTCTGACAAATGAAATCCTTCTGGTTGTTTAATGTAGACTTCTTCTTCAAGTTTCTCGTTCAAAAAATTTGATTTCATGTCCATCTAATACACTTTAATATTCTTTGAGCATGCATAATATAGGAGCAATCGGATTGCTTCCATTCTGGAAACTGGAGCAAATGTCTCTTCAAAGTCGATTCCTTCAACTTGTGTGTATCATTTACATACCAATATAGCTTTGTTCCTTGTAACCTGTCCATCTTCATTCAATTTATTTCTAAATACCCACTTTGTGCCAATCACATTATTATTCTTTGGTCTTGGAACCAATTCCCAAGTTTCATTCTTCTCTATTTGATCCAATTATTCATCCATGGCCTTATTCCAAAATTCATCCTTTCTGGCCTCTTCAAAAAAATTTGGTTCAATCGTAGATGAGAGTGCTACGTACGTTTGTTCTGGTGAACAGATTCTTCTTCTAGTCTCAACTCTTGCATCTTTGTTTCCAATAATCTGATCTAAAGGATGATTCTTCTGTACTCGTTTGCTAGGTGTCTTTCGAGGCACTTCTTGAACTTTCTATTCTACTTCTATCTGATCCTCTTCATCTTCCCCTTCTAATTCTTCTTCATATTTTGCTTCTTCTTCGTAAAGTTGTTCCATTGATTCATTTTATTCTTCTTTTAATTCACATCCACATGTTTCATAAATTGTTACATTGATACTTTCAAAAATTTGTTCAAACTCAAATTGTAACACTTGTATGCTTTCCTTGTACTTGAGTAACCAACAAGTACTCCATTTTCCACATGAGATTCAAACTTGCCCATTCTTCCATATTCTCTTTTGATGTATAATTTGCTTCCAAATACTCTGAAGTGCTTCACATTTGTTGTTCTTCCTTTCCATAGCTCATAGGGAGTTTTGTCAGTGTTGTTTCTAAGAATTACTTTGTTTTGAATGTGAACCGTTGTATGCATTGCATGTGTCCAAAAGATATCTATCAATTTGGAATCCATTAACATTGTTCGAGCCATTTCCTGTGTAATTATCATCCATTATGATAATGTTCCTTTGTCTTTGAACCAATATATGAATCCATGCTCTCGTCCATACTGTCCAAGACTTTACTTGCGCAATTGTCCATAATGTTGACCCATTTATCACTATACTATCATGAAGTCTTGATTAATCCATCAAATTGTGCTTCTTCTAACTGATTGTTCTATATCTGTCTTCTAAAAGTCTGCAAGCTACTCGAAGGATGGTTATTTGGTCTGTCACATCTCTCGCATAGACTCCCCCTATCTAATATTCATATTACCTAGGAGTCTCTAAGCTGGATGGATCAGAACAATTCTTGAACTGATGTGCATTCATAATCATCTTCATTGGTAGATTCATCATCATCTTCATTGGTAGATTCATCATCTCTCCAAGATCTGAATTCTTTCTTTCTGTCTATGGATTCATCTTTCACTACAATGCCTAAAAGTACAATCTCTTGAACTTGTTCCTTATTTACATGCCTTTCTTTTCTTTTAGTTATTTTCCAAACCTTTATGTATCTAACATCTTTCTTTTTCTCTATATAATTTTCTTCATCTCGTTTTATTGCCAATCTTGTGAACTCTGGGACCTGGTCTTTGTTCACATGTTCTTCTTTTTTTCTTATCCACACTTTCTTACATATGATATCAATGTTCTCTTTCATGGAATTATCGATCATGCTTCTACAATCACTAGCTATGTGTCCATATTTATGACATTTGTAACATTCAATGTTGTGTGGGGACACATAGGAATTTATTGCTTGAACATTTATTTTATAATCCCTGCAATCTGCAACCTTTTGTCCAAAGCTAGTACAATAAAAAAAATGACCATAAAATAAATTTGCATACCTGGGAGTGAATGATATTCTGTGGCATAATCCTTCTGAATTTTTTCCATGACTGATCATGATCATGATTGAAGATTCTTTGTGGCTTGAACATGGATGGTCTTCTTGAAGATGTATCTTCAATAGTTTTCTTAGATTCTAGTTGACCATGATTCCTTCCTTTAAGTACTTTTGCATAACTCTTTCTATTTTATTCATTCTTATTTTCTAGCAACCTAGAGTGCTTATCTTCATTCTCTATAGCTGATGTGGATGTTTTTGTATCTTCAATGTTCTTCTTGAGCTTGACGATTTTAGTTCTCAATGTGACAACTTATTCTTTATTCATTATCCGAGACTTCATGAATTATTTGGTTATTTTCACCTCTTCAAGCTGAATTTTTAATGTGATTATTTATTCTTCAAGTCCTTTCTCTTCTTGACCAAACTCTGCCTCAAGATGGTTTAGATTGTTAGTTCTTTCCTTAAGATGATATGTCAATATCTTCTCTCTCATTTCTGCTTCTTCCTTATGTGCTTTGATGTTAGCTTCCAAATACTGTTTTTGATATTCAAGATTTTCTCCGATCTTTCTAGCTTCTTCTCACTGAGTTCTTAAGTTCTCGATGACCCGTTGGGCTTCTTAAAAAATCTGAACACTTTCCTTTTGTTTCATCCATTATTTCTTGAGTGATTTGTTTTCTTCTCTTAGTTCATCTAAAGCACTAATCAATTCTCTGGTGATTATGTACTCTTCATATTATGAATCTATTTGACATGGTGAACATAATTCTTCTTTATCTGTATCTTCATCTTCTTTGGCATTTTTTCAATCTGCGATGGGTGAAGAATATATTCCATGTAACTTATCCCAAATTTCTTTGGTTGATGCACATTTACCAACCTTTTCTCTTACTGGATTAGGTAATCCTTCCCAGATGAAATCCATTTCTATTTTTTTTTTCTTCTTCAATTCCTTCTTGGTTGCAGTCTTTGCCCTTTTTGAACTATCATATTTTGTAACAAGTGATAGTCAAATATAATGTCCCTTTGTCTGTAAAAACTCTTCCATACTTATGATCCACATATCATACTTAAAACCATTATGAGCATTAAACATTGGTACTCCATTCTCAAAATAATCCATGATCTCCTTTCAGTGGTTAAAATGTTTCCTAAAGGAACTAGCTCTGATACTAATTGTTGGATTACTGAGAGGGGGGGTAAATCAATAATAGAACAATTTAATCCCTTTTAACCATATAATGCAAGTGTTATATCAGTGTAGCATTATCATCCAATAGTTGCAGACTAAATAAACAATGAACAAATTAGCAATCATACACATACATAGTACATCAATGTTTTTACGTGGAAACCCAAAGCGGGAGAAAATCAAAAAATGTTTTTTCTTATATGTATTGAAGAATTACATTCGTTGGAAGCACCAACTTCCTTTGTTTTCTAGCTGCAACTGGAATGAGGCTCCAACCCTCTATTCTCTCAGGCTACAACTTGAGCGAAGCTCCAACTCCCTAATTCTTTGGCTACAACTAGAAGGAGGCTACAACCCCCTATGTTCTCCAGCTACAACCGCAAGGTGGCTATAATCACATGTCCTTGCCCTGTCCAACCGCCCTGAAATATAAATGTCAAATGTAGACAACCAGTCATTGTCACTGAATTAACCACTGCCATAGTCAACCTGTCACTGCCAACCTGTACCAATCAACCTACACCAAACAACATGTACCAATAACCTAAACCAACATGTACCATGCATCAAATTCACATCAATCATGACTCACCAAGTTGTACCAACATCATCAACTATACACCTCATGTATGTGCCAACTAATCAACTATACACCTCATGTATGTGCCAACTCATCAACTATATACCTCATGTATGTGCCAACTCATCAACTATACACCTCATGTATGTTCCAACACATCAACTACTTGTCTCAACCATGCACCCAACATGTACCTCAACCATATACCAAAGACATACACCAATATAACCATAAAAATTCATGTAACAATTCATCACTCTATCCATAAACCAAACACCATAAACCCTTACATCAAACTATGTTCCACAACCTCATTGTTATGTAGCCTCAAGCTAAACCAACAACTTCAACAACACATCACAACCAAAAGACCAATACCCATATGCCAAATACCAACAAAAAAATACCAATTATATCCCTCAATAAATATGATATATGCATCAATATTGAACATCCAATACCATCTCAAGAGCTAAACCATAGCTCACAAAACATACCTCAAACAAGATGTGCCATATCTCTCATAAATAAACCCCAACCATGTTGTTGCCGCGATTTTTCTACCACACTTTTTCTGCCGCACTTTTTCTGCCGCGATTTTTCTGTCGTGATTTTTATGCCACAATTTTTCTTCCATGATTTTTCTGTCGCACTTTTTCAGCCACGACTTTTCTATCACACTTTTCCTATCACACTTTTTCTGCCACAATTTTTCTGCTGTAGTTTTCCTACTGCACTTTTTTTGTCTCACTTTTCCTACCGCACTTTTTCTGCCACACTTTCTCTACTGCATTTTTCCTTCTGCACTTTTCCTTCTGCACTTTTCTCCATCAATAATACCTTCTAAAATAACCTTTCAAAAAATATAAATTCAATGATATTCAATAGGTTCAAGTGTTATTAAATGAGAGAGCCTTACCTCTTATTTATACTTTCATGTAGCATCCCACTTTCCTTATTTTAGGGAGTTCTCCATTAACTTTATTATTTAAATAATTTTTTTTGCAAACACTTTGACTACTTTGACCTTTGGGGATTCTAGATGACTCATTAGGGCTCTCCAACTTCACACGGTCGTAACTCTCTAACCGTGAGGAGTTATGTGACATTCCACATACCACCGGGAATGGAATGACATGTATTATCCATCTAGAATAGTATTACCTGCAAATATATCAAAACTCATACCATTATTCATCAAACAAACTTGGGTCCATTACCCAAACCTTTGCGCTTCCAGAATTCGGTACCGGAGTTTCTTCAAGGGTTGATATCAATGACAATCAACCCAATTAATCAACAGATGTGCCACTCCCACTATTAGATTTGTATGAAGTGGTAGGTATGGACCTAGAAGTGGAGTTTGCATTGGGTTTGTTGGTGGTGCAGGTATGTGTTCTCCCATCGTGGGACCATGAAAGTTGTGGAGGTGTGGGGGAAGGATAATATGGGCTTCCCCCATATTGATGGTGATATTGATTGGCCCCAAACGTGGGTTCTGATTGAGAATATGGGTTAAAATGATCCATGGACCCAATCAGCCCATCTACGGCATGTGATGCTTCTAGTTTATCTTGAGAAAAGGGTAAAGGGAGAGGAGCATATGGTAATATGGAGTAAAGGTACCCCATTGGGAGTAAATGAGGTCAAACCCTTGAGCCTTTGTGATGGTTTCTTCTTTAGTTTGAGGTAGAGTAGTGGCCACATCCTTGGCTATGACCGAGACTAGTGATTTAATAAACTAGTCTAATAATTGTTGTGGGATGGTATCTGCCTTGCAAATGCTTTTTCTTTGATGTCATTCATGAATATGATCAACAATGTGGATGGTTGTGGTTTGCTTGAATTCAGAGAGAATATCCAAACTAGTGTCATGGAAGATAGGGATTTGGAAGAAGGATAAGAAGGCCTTACCCAATTACTCGAAATTCATGTGAGACTTTGATTTCTCATCCACATACTATTTGGCAGATGGACCAGTGAGTGTTCTCTGGAAAAATTACAATCGAATGGGATCCTATGTGATGTTATTAGAAGAACACCACAGGTGGAAGGACATGATGTGTCTAGATGGGTCCTCTACTAGTTTCCCTTCTAACTTTGGGATGTATGAAGGTAATTTTGTGGGCATGTTATACCGAGTGGGATCATGTAAAATAGGGTCATTTGTAAGCTTGGTAAAATCTAGAATGTTTATAGATGCCAAGTATGGCAGGTTGGGAGCTAGCGTAACCATGGTATTTGTTGGATGAGAAGTAGTTCCTTGTGAGGAAGGTTGGGAACTCATTCCTTGTACGAAAGTTTGATCTCCTCCTCTTTGTGAAGGAGGACTAGTGGGTGGGTTGTTAGGGATGTTGGTGTCGAGAAAGGTGGAACTGATCAGGGTTGATGCTAAAATTGTTGTAGTAACAATTGTATGTGATGGTTGAGTTTATGCGTTATCCAAATTAGGGATACCTTCCAATATTGGACGAAGGTTCTATAGGCATCTAGAATGATGAGGATTTTGTGGTTCCCCTATGATTCTATACTAGCTATAAATGTGTGTAATTTATGATGAGAGAAATAAATGAACAAGTGGGTATTGTATTTTTGGACTATCTCAACAATGCCATTCACAGTAAACAGTGTATTTTTGGACTATCTCAGCAATGTCATTCAATAATGGATATCATACATAAAACAACTAAACACACAACAATGTAGGGTTGTTTGGGTTTTATTCGCACGAGGGAATAAAAGTAAATTGCACGTGTCCTAATGGGTGTATCCTCCTTCCTCTCAAAAATAGCACTGGGCCTTCCAAAAGTAGTCAATAGTGAGGCCTTCCAAAAGCACTCAAATATACGATAAAAAATTTAAGTGTGTGGTGAGGTGCTCTTGTGTGCAAAGAGTGAAAATGGTGTCAACAAGATTTTGAATAAGTTAATGTGAAAGATTTTAGCATGTGGACATCGTGTGGTCCATTACAAATATTGAGTAATATAACTTACTAAATGTGTTTCGACAATCCTTGTGTAATTCAAAATCCCTAGATTACTAGAAATGTGGACATATGGACCCTTAATTTTGATCCTTTAAACTCCCTAAGATGTTGTATAATCTAATAAAATAGAAACTTCTCCTATATTGCAAATCATGTGGACATTGGGTCCTTATAAATTCCTTTAAATTCCTAGGTTGTTTTGATTTCTTTAAAAACTTTGAAACTATCCTAACTTTTCAAGCATGTGGGCATGTATGGGACCTTTACAAATTTAATATTATGTTTCAATTTTTCAAAAGCAAACTAAGAGGTATTGGCCTCTCCTAATTGACGATTTAATGATTTTCTAGAGGGAGATGGAACTTCTTAATATATTTTTTTCTAATTTCCCAAGATCACAATGAATGTAAGGGAAAGAGCATAATAGGGATGCCAAAATAAGTTCCTAGTCCCAAGCGATTTAATGGTTGTGAAAACAAAATAACTATACTAAGAAATAAAATCTTGAATTTTACCATCCATGTGGTAACATAAAGGAAATAATTTATGGTTCTTTTTAGTTCTTTTTAGTGCCTAGATTAGCTAATTCCTAATGCAAGAAAGAACTCCAAATTTGGTTTTCATTTCTTTACAAAGTGCAGTAAATGAAAATCTAAAATCTATTTGGTGAGATCACCTCTGAAAATCTTGCAAAATATGGAAAGAAGAATTTCTACGTGGGTTGTATTTCTGACAGTCATGCATAACACAAAAGTGCACAGATTGAGCAAAATGTGTGATAGGGAAATAGAGAGAATGGGCAAATTGCAAAGTGCTATGCAATACTGAAGCCACAATAAAAAAAATTTAAAATGATTTCTCTCTCTGATCCAGGAGGATCTAAGGATCACTCAAAGAAGTCAAAAAGGATTTGGAATGATCATAGAGGTCTAGGAGGATCCACAAATACTAAAAATTAAAGTATTCCAAATGCTCTCAAAAACATCATTAAACCGTAGAGTTCAGCGATAGCTTTCAAACGACACAAAACTCACCTCAAACAGAGTTTGTATGCAAAAGTTATGGCCAGTCAAAGTTTGGTCAAACCATGTCAAAGTCAAAGGGGTCAAGGTGACATGTGTCACCACTGCAAGCGTGACATGTGGAATAAACCATACAATTGTAAAGTGATGACATTACCACACCCCAAGGAGCCATGTGGCATGATCATATGTTGACTAGGCATATGTTCTGGAAGATGACTGGGAAACCATACATCCATGTGGACTAATCAATCTTTGACATGTGGCACAAGAGAGACAATGAGAGGCCGCCACATGGTGACCTCCCATTGGAAAATTATGGTTAAAATTCACCAAAATTATGGATTCAAGGGGGGTCGAACCCGCGACCTCCATAATCCTTATCAAAGCCTCTGTTACCATCACACCACAACATTAGTTCTTAATCATATGGGGTTTAATTTGTATTCAAGTTTGGTTAAAGTTGTATTTGGACATAAATTGGGTCGGGGGCTTATCCCTTGACCCATCTTCCATGGTTGTATTTTTTGAAATGTGACCAAACCATACTCCACGGGAGGAGCTAACAAATATACCAACAATTATATACATAGCATATGGTTATATAGCCATATAACTATATAACAACAAAAACAAAACAACGTGTGTGCTACGGAGGATTGAACTTGAAACCTCTAGGTTATATTCCAAAGGCCTAACCATTGTGCCAGTGGAATTCTTTAATACGATATTCCCCAACAAATTACGTAATGACAATGTCGGAAAGTGCAGGAATGAGTTCGACCCACGACCTATTTATGGTTGCAGATCCTAGTACCCAACACACATCCCTATATGCACACACTTAGATATGGTATAGATCCCAATGCAGGGCACCAATCCTGAGGCTATACATACTACATAAATTTGTGTGTAGAGAAGGAGCTAAGTTTGACATTGCATAGAAAAATGTGCCATGAGGTATATTGACTGGACCTAGGCAACTTTACACTCATTTTTCACAATTTTTCATGAGGAGTGTGAATTTGAGGTCTATATTATTATCATAGGTCATTTGTAAAAGTCTTAGTCCATATTTCGATTAATGAGCACCATAGTGCATCATTTGGTGTGTAAAGAGGGTGTAATTGAGCTAGTTTGCAGTTTAGTCAACTTTGTACTCAAATTTATCATAATTTCGCAAGGAATTAAATGATGAACTCATTTTATTGTTTTGAGTAGTGGAAATAAAAAGAGTTCATTAAATTGGATTTTTGAAAGCCCATGTTGTAATGTAATTTGGTATTTTGAAATGATGGAGAACAATTATACTATATAATGGGACTTTGAAGATGAATTAATATGTCATCCATATATGTAATTTGAGTTCTTTTATTTTTTGTTGTGTCATCACATCATTCTATAAATTAATAATCAGTTCATGAATTTTTGGATAAGAAGCACATCATCATTTTTCTGCAAATTACCTCAATATGATCAAGAACTTATTCTAAATTAAGTTAGATGTTTCATTTATATATTGTAAAGAAATAAGTGGTATCTAAGGATTTTCGGATCAAGTGGTATGAGAGCTAGTTTTGACAGGAAATTGCAAGTTGTTGATGTGATGAGATCCAAGACTTCAGTTGGTGAATATTTTGAAGGCTCTGATCAAGAGGACAATATGAGTCAATATCTCATGAAGTTGAGGCTACAAAAGAATATTAATCGATAGATTTAGATGGATAATTCTAAGCTAAGGATGCAGTTGCAAACTCTCGAGGAAGAGAAGGAGAAGCTGCAAAATTGACTGATATGTCATGAGGAATTCCATAAGGGTATTTTTCATGAGTTGGAAAGAAATTTGCAGATCAGAAACCAAGTATTGGCACCATCAATACCAATCCATGAAGATTGGTAGGATGAGAATGTAAAGTCTTTGGTTAAAAAGGGACTACCTCTTTCAAAAGGAATGATCAAGAAGGATGACTCCTCATATTATTATTTTTTTCGTAAATATGGAGAATGATCGAGGATAAATAAACCAAGGAGAACTTCTGATGAAGAGGTCCTTTATAAGCAGTTAGTTTTACCTTCCAGTCTAGATAAAGGTAACATCTGTAAGACATATCCAGAGGAAGATGTGCATATTAAAGGGGAAATGAAGAATTTTTCCATTAATAACACTAGTAATTGGTCTATGTATCCATGTGCTTCATGTAGAACTAGTAACCATGATGTGGATAAATGTTGAAGAATAAAGTTTGTGTAATTTAATCCCTACAAGAAGAAGGATAAAGGTAAAGATCATTTCTCAAAGTAAAGGTGTTAAGAACCCAATGAATGAATACAAAATCACCACAATAGATGTACAAGAACAATATGCAAAATCTCTTTTATTACCATCAAACCCTTGAGGTAGGGCAACACCATATATTAATCCTTATGGAAGGATAAAACTCCTCAAGCAATCCTTGCTTGTACAATCACAATATTCTTCACTATGTTTCATTATATTGCCTAGGCTTCTTTATATAGCTCTCCCTATTTCCTAGGAACCTTCTAGAGAGCCTTCTCACATTTATTACATCCAACTACCATAGTGGGCCTTTATTAATATAGTGGACCTATTCCACCTTACATTGAATGACCACATTCCCATATATTAAATGACTTCCACTAATAACACATAACTACATTCCCATTGGGTACCTCCCTAGGTAACCCATATTACCTCCCTAGGTATACCACATTCCATATCCCTTCACATGTTTTGTCCTCGAAACATTAGAAGAAACCATACAATATGACCGGCTAAGCAATGTAGCCAACTGGTACCAAGTACAACCATCCATCCATCCCAATGGAAGTCGAACGTGATGTTTATCTGCTACCTTTGCACCCTTATCTTTCTCTGCATCATGTCGCGGTTGTCATGGGATTGTTTCTGTAGCTTGAGCTCTTCCCATAGTGTTGGTTGTCTTCCATGCACCTCTTGATCGGTTTCCTGTCTGGTGTCCTGCTGGTGCATACATGTGTTGATGCAAATACCCTTGCCTTTATGACTTTTGCATCTCTATATGATGTGGATGGCGATATAAAACAAATGTAGGAATTTGTTCTTTTTTCTTCAAATCTGCAACACTTTGTGCTTTTGAGTCAATGACCTCCTTAGCTTCCTGATTATGTCCTTCTTGTAGTTTTGCTTCATCTCCTTCTGTAGACTCTGCCTCTGATTCAACTTCAAACTGGACAATAACTTATTTGCTATCTTCCATGGGTCCATCTTTCTTAATAAGAGACACATCCTGCAATGTGATTTTCTTTTTCTTGTACCACAACTTTAAAAACTTCCTTTGCACATTAATATTAATGGTACCCACTGATTCTATCCAAGGATATCCCAAAACAATATCCACTTCATCCATATCCATAGCATAAAAATCTGAATGCAACACATATTTATCCATGGTAATCTTCAAATCTTTAAAAATTTGAACATTTTCACCCTCAACATCTGTTCTTTGAATATTATTTATTGGAACTTGCAATCTATTAACCAACTGAACATTGATAAATTTATGCATGCAACTAGGGTTAATAGAAACAATGATATTTTCTTTATGAATACAACCAGGAACCTGTAATATAGATTTTTCACATGAAAACAAACTCTTGGTTCTCTCTTTATCCTTATTTTATCCATAAGACCACTTGTCTAACAATATTTTTTCAATTTCTCCATTGGAGAGTCTCATCATCTCCTTATAATCAAGTGATTTCCACCAAATTGCAGCATCACCTTGCAATTTGAAACCTACCCAATGGGGCCAAGTATCTCTCTATGCTGATTTTCTTTCTTTAATGAATGATTCAATACTAGGGCCATCACCTTTCCCTATAAAATACATCTTGCTATAAAAAAAACCCCAAAAAATAGATCAAGAAGTTACGGCAAAAAATCGCGGCTTTTTCCGGAAAAACCCTGAAAAACGGCTGAATTTAAAACGCTCATAACTTTACTTCCCGAACTCCATTTCGGCTGATTGTTTTTTTGAAATTGGGTATTTTTCCGAGAGGAATTCAAATACCCAATTTTTTTTTCCAAATTCAGCTCGTAAAACCTTATATATGAACCTGAAGTGCGCTGACCTCCTTTTCTTCACTAGAAAAAAAATTCTGCAAAAAGAGAAAACAAATCTTCCCTTCTTTGGCCAAGGAAAGTGCTCTGATACCACTTGTTAAGAACCCAATGAATGAATAAAAAATCACCACAATAGATATACAAGAACAATATGCAAAATCTCCTTTATTACCATCAAACCCTTGAGGTAGGGCAACACCATATATTAATCCTTATGGAAGGATAAAACTCCTCAAGCAATCCTTGCTTGTACAATCACAATATTCTTCACTATGTTTCATTATATTTCCTAGACTTCTTTATATAGCTCTCCCTATCTCCTAGGAACCTTCTAGAG